>LOND01005333.1:0-10703 GCA_014220965.1 Paragonimus kellicotti
TTGAGAACTGTTCAACGAGACCTACTCTAAAGAAGTGTGTGAGAATTAAATCACCGCGGAGTCGTCGATATTCAAGTGGATATAGATCAAGAATTTCAAGTCGAGACTCGTACGCGACATTTCTCAAGCCCGTGACTAGTTTGGTAGCCGCGCGCTGGACACGCTCAACAGCTAATATGTCTTTCTTCAGGCCGGTATACACGACCTGATTGGCATACTCGAGGAGCGGTCTTATATAAACTCCGTAAGCGTCTGAAACGCACTCTTGTCTATGCGGGGGAAAGTACGCTTGATCATCCTAAGAGCGGCAAATCCCTTTTTGCCGCCATCTCATGGTGATAGGCGAAAGATAAGTTAGACGACAACCAGATGCCCAGATCTTTCTTCAGATCGATTTTCATGATATCTACTGTGCCGAATGCACTATGAATCACGAAGGCATTGCCAGAGTCTCCACCGAGTGACATGTGTGCGCATTTATTGTCATTTAGTGGGAGACTCCAATCGTCCGACCAGCGCTTAATCGCGTCAAGATCAATCTGTAATGCACTGGGATCAGTGGCATTCCAAATTTTTAGGTCATCGGCATATAGGAGGGCGTTGCTGGAAATATTCTCCGGAAGGTCATTGATGTAGATCAGAAATAACAGAGGACCTAGCACTGACCCTTGAGGAACTCCCGCAGAAATGAAAGAGGAGATGAGAGATCTGATCCGGTTTTAACTCTAAAAGTTCTATTATCGAGAAAAGAGGCAATCCAGCGAAGAACCTCTCCTTGAATACCATAGGCTTCCAGTTTGTGTTCAGAGGGCCGTGTGGGACACGGTCGAAAGCCTTGGCAAGTCAAAGAAGATAGCATCTGAGATGAGGCCATTGTCTTTGGCCTCCGTCAGACTATCCATGAAAACAAGCATATTCGTTATGCATGACCGGTTAGGAAGAAAGCCATGCTGGGTAGAAGAGAAAGGTGGTTTGATAAGAAGTGGTTGAGGATGGCACGCTTTAATAAGCGCTCCATTATCTTGCATGGAATGCTAGTAAGGCTGATTGGCCGATAGCTAGCCGGAGAGTGCCGGTCTCCCGCTTTAAATATGGGCGTGACCGTCGCCTCTTTCCATGCGCTAGGGAGAATGCCAGTCTGAAGTGTCTGTCTAAACAGCTTATAAAGGGGTTCTGCCAGACTAGCAGCTGCTTCCTTGAGAATCCTGGGATGGATCTTGTCAGGACCCATTGCACTGTATGAATTAACCTTGAATAAAAGGTCTTCAACATCTAGCACAGAAAACTCAGCGGTAACCAGTGGTTGCCGGAAATTCTGCAGCGGTAGGACGGGGTGCCAATCCGGCGGTGCGACGTTGTAGACTGCCGAGTAGTATTCCCTGAATAACTCGGCCACAACTAGTGGGTCAGATGAGGTTTCCCCGTCGGACAGTTCGCAAAGAAAGAGCCGAGGGTTTATTCTTTCTTAGTCGTCGCATATGCTTAAATAAGAAATTCTTGTTCCCGCGAGCTCTGAGGAGGACCTTTTCTTGTACGAGTTTGGTGTGTTCACGGATTTCCCGCCTACACCTATTTCGAACAATGTGGAACGCACCTAGGTCCTCCGAGCTTCCCGTAAGCTTATGCTTCGCGTATAAATGAGAACGTTCATCGAGGGATAGGCTGACTACAATCTGATTGTCGGATCTGCTAAGAAACTGCATACCAAGTACTACCCATTCATACCGGGATGCCCCAAGGCGCGGATATTACGTAAGTGTTATACGTCCACCTCTGCAGGAAAGTGGAGCAAAGTCGCGTTTTTTCGAATTTTCCGCTACTTGTGATGTCTGGCGGTTCGACGAATAAGACGGAGTTGTTTAATTCTTTCTACCAGGAAGTTAAGGCCATAGAGAAACGTGACGCTGTCCTCACATCCAAGCAGCAGATTGATCGACTCAACCGGCCCGGGAGTACGTACTTCAATCTAAACCCTTATGATGTAAGCGATACCAATAAATTCACAACGTTTCGGTTAATTTTCGAAGGTTCTCCAGGTTGACCCCGACACACCGCTTTCCGAAGTGAAGAAGAGATACAGGCAGGTAATGATTATTAATTTTGCCAAGGGAATACCAATTAGCTTTCGCTTCTTGTTCACCCGGACAAAAATCAGGATGATATTGAAAGGGCACAAAAGGCTTTCGACGGTTCGTTTTTGATCATGTTGCTTTCATCTTTTATAGCCTTGGCCAAAGCGCATAAGACTCTGGATGATCCCGAAACTTCAAGAAAGTGTCTGGAAGTTGTAGAGGAAGCCAAAGACCGTGTTGAGCAAATGGTAGTTCTTATACTCATTCACTGATAGCGCTTACAGATAATGGAAAAACGTAAACGTTTGAAGAAAGCCAACCAGTCCACCGAAGTTGAAGAGGATGATCCTGTCAAGGTTTGGTGCGTATTATTTTTACCTCGCCCTGAAGAAGAGACATGCAATCTACGTCCAAACCTGTAAATTGTTTGCCGACCTCGAACGGCTCCGAGTCGAAGAAGAGTTGAAACAGTCAAACGACAGGTATGTTTCGCCTTTGTGTATTCCCTTTTTTCGGGCGAATGTTTTCACGTATGTCAAGTAAGATGCCCTCCCCACAGCGGCCACTTCTTGAGAATGGCTATCAACTCCTAGTATTGGAAGATCTAGCATGTACAGCGACCACTTGTCAGCCACGCAATACCTTCAGAGTGTCCACCGCTGCAGCAGTTCCCATTAAGTCCACTATCGTGTTTCGTATCGGTTCACGCCGTCAACGCTATGAAACTCCAGTTAGAGTAGCTTGAAATTGTGTGATCAACTTGTGTGGAAATCTCCCCAAGGATGGCTACATTCTGACAACGCACATGCACTGGATAACTTAACAAGCCTACCAGCTTCATGCTCAGTCTAATCTGATTCCTTTGCATATCGTAGTGTCGGACTTCAAGTAAGGTTTACTGCGAGGTACGAACTATCACTGACCTTTCTCGTTAAACTTGAACAGTGAGAAAGCCGAAGACGGCAGTGACCTTGTGTATTGTTCGATTTTCGATCGTTTATTCTGGAGGTGTGTTTGTATCGATGACGCTTGGTTGTGTATCACAGATTTCCCGGCTGAGTAAGGTCGGTTTAGAATAGTCCAGTGATTTGTTTACGGTCAAGCTAGATTAGACCGTAGATGAGGCTGAAAAGAGTTGTTCACTAGAATAGGAGCAAAACTTGAGTATAACCGCTTTCTTGAAGACCATTAAAACACGTACTGAGTAGATGAACAAAGTAGATTCCCAATGGACTTTAAGCGTTCAGAGCGAATGGGCCATTCGAAATCTATTCTGATGCACTGTCTTGAGTTGAGCTATCAGGTATATCAGTGGTTTCTTGGAGCGTTCAGCAAAATTGTAAAACGGTTAAGAGATCACTGGATTTAGTTATAGTTGATAATGATGTGATCTCGAAGCTGTTACCAACGGGGCGCATTTCATGAGCACAACGTTTTTCTTTGCCACTTTTGTATTCCTCGTTACTCAGTTTTTGAAAATCTCCTCTGTCGAAGCTGTTCAATTAAACCATTAAAATAACTCCAGCTGTGAAGAAAACCTTGCCACATAGCAACGTCTATTGCAGAGGTACATCAGTTGGAAAGTCAAGTGAGATTATTCGTAATCAAAATAGTAGTCGACTCGTTTCCTAAAATTGCCTATCTGAGGTATTATATGATAACATACTTTAGGAAGACTACCATGAGACGGCAAACACTTCATGACTGCAATAAAAATGAGGTAAAATGATTAAATATATACTACGGCACTTTGGCTGTTCCCCCTATGATCCAAAAAATGGTGACCCTCTCATCGGGGTCTACCCCATTTGTGCTGCCTATCCTCCTGTTCTCTAAAAGTGACCGCTGTTAATTATAACTATATATTTTTAAAATGGAGTGATGTGTGCAGTAAGTGAAACTATTGTGTCCACCTGTCTGCCCAATGGTATTTATCAGAATTGTGGAGTAACATCTAAACAGCGGTAATGGTAACCATGTTAGTCATGCACATAGCTTCATCATCATCATCATCATATCAGCCATGAGCCTGACCAAAGGTACTGTGGCTCGGGCTGCCGCTCACCTCAACAGTGACGTGGAATATCCTAGAAGAAAACGTTACTAAGAAGGTTGAAAATTAATAGAAGTCTAAGCGAAAGAACTAGAAATGGTATGGATGCAGGTACGCCATTGACTGCGACACGCTGCCATCTCGGATAGCGTCTCTAACCAGCGGTTTGAGTGATCACGAGGACCCCATCCAGGCAGGCGACACCTACCCACTTTACTCAGTGGAGCAGTCAGGGTTTTCATATTTCGTGACCACGTTGTCGCTTGACCACCACGTGGTTTCACCCAACTGTTGGTGGTCTCAGTATATAATGCCCGGTACGGTAAACGCTCAGCTGGCATACGGAGTACGTGACCTAACCATCGCAGGCTGTGCAACGTGAGTAGTTGACCAATTGATCGCGCATCCGAGCGTTCCGGAATACGCGCCGGCGAACTGCCGCATTGCTCACGCGATCAGTCCACTTAATGTGGGCTATTTGGCGGAGACAACGATGGTCAAATACAGCAAGCTTGTTGATATCTTCCTTGCGAACAGGCCACGTTTCCGAACCATAGAGCAAAACAGAACGTACACAAGCATTATATACTCTTCCTTTCAGCGACAATCGAACGTCTTTTCGACGCCACAGATGACGCAGGTTGGCAAAGGCAACTCGTGCCTTTGCTATCCTCGTTGATATCTCATCAGCAATATTACAAGCTGACGAGATAGTGCTACCCAAGTATGTGAAACTGTCCACAGTCTCAATAAAGAAAGTAGGAGTGGAAATGCCCCAGTCTTGAAGTAACACTTTGCACTTTGAAGGTGCGAAGCGCATTCCATACAAACCAGCCCGGTCACTCACCTTGTTCAGCATGGTCTGCATGTCTTCGGCAGAGGGGCTAAGTAAGACAATGTCGTCCGCATACTCCAGATCGGTCAACCGAGCGCCAGGAAGAAGCTCAACACCAAGTTCACTGGACTCCTCAAGCGCACCCTCCAGAATGTCGTCCATGACAAAATTGAACAGGAAAGGGGAAATCGGACACCCTTGACGAACACCACTAGAAGTGATGAATGCCCGAGACAGCTGTCCATAAACCCTCACCCTGCTTGCAGAGTGAGCATACAGTGATCTCAACAGATTCACGTATTTCCCTGGTACTCCCTTGCGAAGAAGACAGTTCCAGAGAACGTTACGAGCAACTGAATCGAAAGCAGCTTTCAGGTCCAAAAAGACCAAGACCGTCGGCTGCCTATAAGAGTGCCGATGTTCCAAGATCCGTCGCAAGGTAAAAATGTGGTCAACGCACCCTCGACCGGATCGGAATCCTGCCTGTTCTTCACGTATCTGACTTTCTCTGGGTTTAGTGAGCCGACGTAAAATGAGGCCAGTGAGTAACTTGGACGCAACAGATACCAAACTGATGCCTCTGTGGTTGTCACATAGACTTCGGGCCCTTTTTTTGAAAACGGGAATTACTGTTGACAAGCACCAATCGCGAGGTACCTCTTCAGTCTCCCAAATCGTCTGGAGGAGTTTAGTCAGTTCTGATATCAACCTCTCCCGCCATCCTTGAAAAGAGAAGGAGAGAGGAGGTCTGGTCCAGGAGCCTTATTACGCTTCAATAACCTGAGCTCTAGGACCACTTCTGCTTCCGACGGAGGGCCGTCTGGAATGCAATAACTGACCATTCGGGTCCCGTCGTCCACATGATCTGGTTGAGGCCAGCTGAACTGTTCTTCAAAATGTTCAGCCCACCTGTCAAGTCGACGCGATTGATTGGTGATAAGTGAACCATCTTTTTCACATATGGTCTCACACACGACTCGACGACCAGTACAACCACGGATCAGGGAAAAAAGCCTTCTGCAATTCCCAGATAAAAAGGCTCTTTCCATCTCTTTCGACTGTTCGACCAAGTAGTGCTCACGGTCTTTGCGCAAGCTTTTAGTCAGCTTGCGTTTAAGTTCTCGACGGTCGTCATCTTTGAGGACGCCGAGAAATTGAATGAAGCTGAGCAAAGAAAGGTTCCTATCTTCCCATCGCCTGTTTCTCAATTTCCGCTCATCTAGTGGACAACAATTTACGTTACTCAGACCTCTGTTTTCTAACCTTAAGAGTTCACTTGTGCTATTGGATTCTTGTGGTTTTATGGCATGCCCGTCGATCAACTACGATATTAGGCAGAGGGAATTGATGTAAACCAACTGTTGGATAGACAAGTGGACGGGCTGTCTTGAGTGGCTCGTTGTGTGGCAGCGAAAGGGAACTAATTCTTCAATCGATTTCCCAAGTAGTGAGCTGCTTTTTGTTGTCATAACATCAGTTTAACCCATTCACTCATTCAATCAGTCAGCGAGTTCGTGACCACATCGTCTTCATCGCGGGCAAACCCAATCCTCTTACCACCAGTCAACTTTAGAGGTTACCTGATAAGACACTAGAGTACGAGGTGACGAGGGTACGAGGTGACCAATCAGCGATTCAATACAGGGTAGTAAAGCCAGTCAGCATTGGGCCACGAACATTGGGTCGTATTCGCCTCCCGTGTTTTGATCCTCCTGACTCACTTGATTTGTGGCTGATTACGTTAGGAGGTATGGATATTCAACCCGAGCTACCAACAACACTATTCCCAATAGTTAGGAGGTGTGGTGGCTAATCGAGTGGCGCAAGTGCCTGTTTTACCGAGTTATCTGTGCCGTAGTGACAGTCAATTAGACGGGTCAGTAGAATCCGCGATTATGCACTTGCCATCTCACCTTCACGTGCAATGTCGCTGTTTGCTTCTATTATGTAGGCTCTTTGGTGTTGCTTGCTTGAGTTTGTGCATGGCGGTTTCAGACATTTGGTCCTGTCCCCACATCTTTCGTCTTCATATTTTGATAATTCTGTGTTGGCACGGACCGCCACTGTGATGTAGACGGTTATAACAAGTCGAAGCAGACCATTTCAAACGATATTGAAACTGCATATTAAATGGTTGTTTATTGTATTCGTGCGCACACACTATTTTCTTCAAGTCCTCCTTGCCCAAGTGTCCGGCAGATGAAAACAATAGTCATTTTCAGTGTAACAGTGCTTTTGGATTGCGCTCTCATTTCGTTTGGGATAGGCATTGTTTGGGTTGATTATCGTCTCTAATCTGGCAACGCCCACTGGTTTCAGGGGGCAAGCGGTATTACTGCTACGTTGAGAAACGTGCTCGCTTCGGATGAATGATGTAAGCTATCCTCAGATATTAATCAAATTCAGCGTTCCATCGCACGTTCCATCTTGACGTCAATGGGTAAACAGCACTTTCCAGCTCACACCACAGATCGTTCGTTACCATGTGACTTGCTCAGTAATATTGGAATACTTTGATCTAGACGGCAATCGGATTTAGACTCGCGACTTTTTGACTAGATATCGAGCGTCGGTACGACTAGGCTACGCAAGTTCATAGTGGGGTTGGGAAGTTGCTGTCTTTTATCGATGGTCAAACTATTTCATCTGTTCAGTCTAAAGATACTATCTACTGGTATTAGAATATCATTTAATCGTGTACTACGCCAGACGTTTGTCAACATCGAAGCCGACTGGCTTAAGCTGCGAAACGGACAAGTGAATCTTCAAGATAGTTATCAGTAGGCTACTCATCAAATGACGTTCGTTTCCTGAGTTGGAGCCTATTTGGAGCTGCGTCTAATCAAGTTTAGGGACGTGTGCGCTGAGGCTGTTTAACTGAATTGTCTGAAAACTGAAAATAGTTGAAACGGAGCGGTGAAAGACAGAAAGCATATGTCGTCTTACTCTCATTTGCAGTTCGGTTACTCTTTCGCATGGCATAGTTGCTTTATTGTCAAATATCCGACTTTAAGCGTATGATTTTTATTCTGTGAACCTCGTCCCTCTCCTTTCTTTCACTTTTATCTGCATTTGCGCATAACCCTTAGACACTGACGCATTGCTGTACGTATTCGGGGTATTTTCATCAAATTATACTAAATAACTTGAAATTACTGTAGGTTTACTCCTTTTTTACCTTTCGACCTTCACAATCAAGTAGGGCATTTACTTACAGTTTGCTTACTAATTCTGTATGCAACATGAGCCCCCTTCCAAACGACGACAAGTGGCTCTTGGAGTTCTATCATTGCTTTCCTTCTAACGGATAAATCGCCGCCACTCATTTTAAGCGCATGTTATTTATCATGAAGGTCCACTTGCGGCCTTATCTAACCTCTCGGATTTGGTGACTTTAATGTTCTATACACCTCAAGCCAGTCTTCATCACCAAACCCCACTCGCCATAAATCATATTTACCATCCTGCTAACTGTGGTATCCGGTATCAATGTGACAATAAAAGGAAGGGAAAAAAATAATGATAGCATGCAGAGAGCGAAACAATTAACGAATAAACGTTACAATCTGAGGAACAGGGAGAGTCATAAAATAAATGTCGTCGAAAATGATTTTCCGCCCTTTCTAATAAGATTGCCGATTGACATCACTTGTTGTCCTCTTTGGACCCCTTACAGAGTAGCTGAGAACATTGTTGATGCATGTGTTTGACGCCAGTGTTATCATGGGCTCGACCCAGACCACACGCCGGTCAATGCGCTGTTGCTTCTGAACACACAGTGGTCATATGTTTCTGATGACCACTAGGTTCTGCAAACGTACGTGAGAATTTGGAGTAACTGTGGACAGAGTCTGTAATTATGTGCTGATCAGAATCGTTACCTACTAGTGTAATGTGGAGGAGCGATCATGCCATGCTACTCACAGGCTTATCAGCTTCCTCAATGATTTCCTCCTTCAGCATGTCCTTCACTTGTCGTTCAATTTCCGGCTGTAGGTGTACAGGAGTTCTTCTGGGGCCGAATGGTCGAAACCGGTCTGGCTTGATGGAGATTTCGTGTTCAATCCAGTCACAATAGCCATATGGATCCTGATCCGTAGTGAAAAGTTTTCGGAACTTGCGTATCACTTCATTCAACGACCGGTTGTCACAGGTTGGTATTGCTCTGGGTGCGTTCGCTCCAAGTTGTCCGAGTTTATCATGCTTCAAATCATCATGGCCTCAGCGCGGTCAAGAAAATCCGCTCCCAATATGGTCTGACGTGCGTCGGGGGAAACGACGAAAGGTTGTTTGACTACGTGACCATTGATTCGGACATCATATTCTGCCAAACCACTAACTTTCAGAGTGAACCCACCGACTGTTCGAACGACCATAGTACACGGCTGAACGATCTTTCCTGGCCTCGGCCCAATCAATGAAATCGCGGCCCCAGTGTCAATCAAACAACACTCCGAGCTACCATTGATTTCTAAACTAGCCTGAATTGCCGTTTTATCAACTGCCCCGATTACCGGATCTCCCTTCCCAGACAAAAGACAATTATTGAAACGTTTATTTAAATGTGGTCGTTTCTTGCCAAGTGGGCAAACTCTTTGCCAGTGCCCACGTCTTCCGCATCTATAGCAGACGTCATACGGTTATCCTCCTTCCTCACCTTCAAAGCCGCCACTTCCTGAGTCAACTTTTCCACTGCGCATCGAAGTTCACTCAGTTCACTTTGTTCGCCTGCCTTCAACTCGTTGACTGTCGGGGAGGTTTCTGCCAGCAATTGTCGAGCCGCATCAGCCAGCTGTTCCAATGTCATCGGATGCGCGATGAGAGCAACCCTGAGCTGATCCCGGACTGTTGGTGGCATTCCCTCCAAGAACTGGTCTGTCAGCATACGTTGTTCTGAATCCTCGTCCAAATGCGGCAGGGCTCTTGACAACGTTGCCCGCAGTGACACGGCATACACAAGAGCGTCGCCTCCTGGTCCAAGCCGGGCGCCCCTGAACCGCCGCATTGCCTCCTGGCGGGGCTGCCGAACCCGGCGATCAGCGCTCCTTCGCGGGTCCCTTCGCGCCGCCTCCAGCACCGCCTTCGCCCTGCCCTTGAGCAGCATCCGCAGGGCCGCCAGCTTCGCCCGGTCGGTCTTGACTCCGACCGCCTCCGCCACGTCCTCGAAGTCCTCCAGGAAACTCCGGACGTCCCCATCCTCGAACGGCTGCGGCCACGGGATCTTCATCCTCCAATCCTGGTCACGGCACCAAGTGTTGTGATCCAAAACGCGGATGGCACAAGGATTGTTTATTCAGGAAAGCAACACGTGGGTTATGCGTTTCAACAAGACAACAAACGAAAACACTCATCTGCATACGGTACTGGGCCCAGACCGTCACGGCTGCCACAGACGTCAACGCTCAGTTCCTTTACGTTCCCTTACGTACCAAGAACCATTTCATGCGATGCTGCACTCCAATGTTTCTTGTATTTTTCCTGCGGCTACTTCGATGTCAAAATATATGCTCTGGTTCCACTACTGAATAGCAGTGAGTGTCAGTATTATAGCATGATTGCTCCTACTCACTACAATACTTGAGGCGATAAGAGATAGCAATATAGACAATTCCAACCGAATGAGGTAAGCGTTCTCAATTGGTTCAACATCCCGACTTGTCAATTCAGTAACACGGGTTTCAGAAAATGCATCCCAAATCATCACTGATCGTCTGTCAACAATCGCCTTGTTAGCACATAGCTT
>LOND01005333.1:15767-28624 GCA_014220965.1 Paragonimus kellicotti
GAGATATTCGTTTGAATGTTGGAATAACGGCGCCCCCGATCAGGTCATCCATCCTAGTTCGCTTGCCATGCCTCGCCCGTTGATCCGATCCAGTCGAGCGATAACTCATCCGGTCGCCCGCGTTGTCTGCGATCTGCTTGCTGTGGGATTTTGGACGGACCTCCCCCCAGCGTTCAGGTATTCCGTTAAGTGTTGGAATACTCTCACCTCCCGCTTGATAATCCACCACATAATGACCTTCAAGGTAGCTGCAACGTCAAGAGACAGAGTGTTTATAGCGTTCATTAGCCATAGCCTTAGTAAACCGAAAGATGCGTCTCTGGTTGCTCTGGAAAGTCGCAGAGAATGCTTAGTAACCTCGTACCGATTATCTTGTTTGAATAATGTTCTTCGTTGTTGATGGTGTTAGATGTCGTCCGCCAGCCCTTATACACTCGCCTGGAGTGTATATTTGTGCCTCCAGCCATTTGAGAACATTCTGTTTCATCCAAGCAGCTATCCGTCGGCTTGTTCTCCCTATGTAGCTCACACCGCACATATACAAATACTTGTATGAATGATTGGATGTGAGAGCCCTAGACTGTTTTTAATCTAGGAAATCGCTAAGGCGTAGTTCGCTGTTCTACACGTCATTTTGTAGTGTTATGTGCTCTGGGCACAACGCCTGTTAGGCAATCCTTTGTCACTGTTGACTAGTATTCATTTATCATTTGGAATTCATTTAGTACTCTGCCTTTTTTCGTATCGCTGTTATCTGTCCCTTTGGAGAAATAGTTTTGTTGCATTTCCTAGTAAATTGCAGGATGTACCCATTGCCCTGCCGGGTATTCGCCACTATGCGTAACGGCAATAAACTGTCTTCCGAGCCCAGTGAATAAGCTGTCTCTATTTGTGTTTTGTATTGCACAGGATAGGAACTTTCGAGTTGTACGTATTGTAATGTCCACATAGGCTTCCAGCATACAGACCTTCCTATCGTACCATCTGATCCCCGGGTGATTATGGCACGTAGTAACGGCTTTAGGTTGGGATGGACTGGATCCAAATCCAAGAATAGCATATTTGTCTTTCAAAAAATGACCAGTGTCGTCTACGTATCGTCTGTGTAACGTTGATTTTTTTTAGGCTTTCACATAGTGTAGGTTCAACATTAGCCATTGTCCGTCCGCTTGTAAAAGTTGAATGTCCAGAGGTTGAACTTCACGTTGTGTACGCAAAACTAACAATGATCTCATCCTAGTTACTAAAATTGGGAAAGGTGCGTTAATGTTTAAAACGCTCGCAAGTGTTACCAACTTTTTTACAGACCGACATGTCGATAAATAGGACGCCATATCAAACGAACGTATCAGTTTATCTGGAGCGTCTAACTTGTCTGCACTAGTCATAAGTCCAGAACTATTTTTCAGACCGTACTTGTTGAATCGTTTGTTTTTGGATTCAGGAAAACCAGTTGACCAGCAGACCAGTTTTGCAGAACGGTGCGTTACGCATTGACATTAAGGGTCGAGGTGAAACAGTGTGTTTGTGGAGTTTGACTTGTCCATATCTGTGCGACGTGCGTTGCGTCATCGGTTTTATCGACTCCTACTAACCAATAGGGGTTGTACTATCTTTCAGTTTTTCTAAATTGGGACCAATTCCCCTTTCCATCTCCAGGACGTTGTCAGTATTACTATCCGGTAAAACCTTATAAGTATCGTTGAGACTTCTGAACATGTTCTCCACATATCCCGTTTTCTTCATAACCCAAACCTGTTTCTATCCAGTTTTCGATCCGTTTTTTTTCAAACTCGGAAATTTCACAAGTGTTAGTCAGGTGTGATATTTTTGCTTGTAGTTCCGATGTTAGTGTCATCCAATAGTTTTGCATTCGACAGATTTTGACTTCCCTTAGGCTTTGGTTCACGCCACTGGGGATATTTATTAAAAGTGTTTGAATTGGGTAAATTATCTAAGTTTTTCATTTTTTGGCAATGTAACAGGCTTCCATTCCAAAGAGAGCTTCCATTTGACCTCGTGATGACGTTTCGGGCTACAGATTAGTGGTGTCTATTCAACTCTTCAGGAAATGATGCTTTATTTAAAACTGGACGAAATCAATCGTCAGAGGATTTCGCCATATTCTATTTTGTACACTGTAGCACTGTACTACAAAGATTAGTAAACTTCATTCGAAAAACGATCGTTAAACCAATTGCATTAGGTCACAACTGTCCGTAGATCTTTTCGATCGATTATGATTTCCACTGACAGTTTTACGTGGGATTTATTGATTCGTCCGCGGTGAACGTTATTCGACTGCAGCTTTTCTGTTGAACTCCCATAAAACCGATAAAAATTTGAAACAGTTCGTTCCCATAGTGAAATTGAACAAAACAATGAGGGTATCACATGATTTGTCTTCTTGTCAACTTCGTAAGGCGTGATTTTCGACTTACTGTCAGTCATCACACCAGGGATGAGGTTAGAAACGTTCGAACAGCTTTTAATGAAAATGCAGCAAAAATAATAAGACTAGTTTGCAATGCTCAGGTCCGAAGATGCGAATCTCCAGCGGTGCGCGCCATCAGTTCCTCTGGATAATTGCATCAAGGAACCGGTGGGAACTAATCCCAGAAGAAGGTGATCAAATTTGGCGAAAGAGCCTGCTCACTTAGTACCGTATAGAGTAACTTAGGTGCAATCAGAAAGTAAGAAGGCGAGACGAGTGAGAACCGCACGGATAAAAAAAAGATGCAAGAGAAGAGATTTTTGGATTGCATTTCGCTGCTATTTCGAAACGGACGTTAACCTTTTCCGCCGCGCATTGTTTTGGTACAAAGTGCATTTTGTGTGACACCAAGAGAAGCCTGCAGTGGATTGGCCAACATAAGCCTCCAACGGTACCCTTACCTGAAGATCACGATTGCTGTTCACTGATGTGCTGCTGGACTTAACCATCACAGACCTATGCGAATGACGCAACGAATGTATCATGGTCTTAGTATAATGAATTGGGAATGGTTCGTCAAAAATTCTAAGGAGACAACCAACGCTGAACAAAGAGAAATCCAACTATTCTACACTACATTGTCAGACCTTATATTGCAAAAATACATTTTCATAAACTCATCTAGCAACACGTTTAAACCTTAGCCCATCCACCATGTTCATCAGATTTGTCAACAACAGTTTATCACTTTTGTCTTCCTCCAGGCTATTTCTTTAGGGCGAGACGCACAGATGCTTTTTTCAGATTGCTGGCTGAGTGCTCCTATTTTACCTCACCAAAAGCCTGTAAGTTAAAGTTGCCGATCGAGGCAAAAAGCATAATTACTCTGCGACAGGTATTTTACTAGTATGGAGAGCTCAGATGAAATGCCTTCAGACTTCCGGCTGGACCTTGCATTATCACAGATCACGTTCGCTCATACCGTTGTTTAGGTTTGGGTAGCGCGACAGTGTCCAGTTCACATGTGACCTCACGTTCCATATGGCGGACGCTCTGTGGTATGTAAGCTGCAGATTTAACGTACGTATTCCGCTCGCATTGTCCTCAACAACCGTTGACCGTATGGGAAGACGAAATTTCCTATGCGGGCTGTTTTCTTTCCCTAGGTTGACGTTGCCTTTACGACCCCTCCGTTGTCATAGATTATGCGAAGCTCTCTACCGTTCTCTCTTTCTGTCCCACAGGAAACGAAAAGCACAAGAACAAGACGAAGAACGACGACTGGTCCAATTGGATAAAGAGTGGAGGAAGAACTATGAAGTTGGTAGAACATTCCTCATACTTCAATTTTATCTTGTCATTGGACTTTTTTGATGCACCATATGACACACATGTTGACCTGATAGTGGATGCAAGTGCGTGTTCGCCAACGGTGTCCGACTGACTAACATAGAATCGATGATTAGAGCCGCATACATCCATAATACGCGACCTTCGCGAGGAAACCATCGTCAGGAAGAGAATACGTTTAATACTAGCCGTTTCTATTGACTCTTTGGCTGGGTCAGTTCATCGGGTAAATTGGTCATCCAGACAGAATTTATCGAATACGCTGATTAGGGTTAGTAATCTTACACGACCAACGCTCACTGCAAATTTCCGAAGTGCAGCCGAATGCAAATTAGTCCATGTACTCTGTCTGTTATGGTATCAACTCATGCCCGGGACAATCCCTAAATACCCGTCTATTTTACGACCAGGTTCGCTGATACTTTTACGCGAGCCTCAGAGCTGTTCACATCTGTATAACGTCAATGTCAGGGCGATACTTACGGCGGAATTCTGTTTTGCGTCGAACATATGTGGATTTTCTTGGTCCGCCTCGGGCACCAATACCAGATGCGTAATGCCGCGGCAAAACCGCTAGGCTTTGGTTTTACTAGATCTAAGTAGTTTTCGTCGATGCCAGAGTTGACTGACAATCGTTTGGTACAGGATCCAAGCCCTGATTATCTAGACTGTTCCTGCCCTCTAGATCTTCAGACGAGCCTATCGGTGTTTAGCTGTTCGCACTTGTCATGCTGGTCGCGAAAGTATTTTGTGGTTTAAACTTGATTCAACAATTTACACTTCTGCACATTGAAAGCTGTTTCACCATCGCAATCTTAAAGTAATACTATCGTCGTCCACTGCAAAGGTGTATACGTCCGCTCAATCCTGAACAGGAATCATTTGATGATCGAAATTCTTGTGAAATCTACACTGTTTTACAACCTACAGTATATCATCTTTGTGTACATGCTTCATCCTTTTTCCAGGAAAGTCGTAACGATCGTGTGGCCAGTTGGCGGGATTTCAAGGCGAAGAAATCCAAAACTAGCAAAGGTCTCGGTGGTTTCCGCCCTCCAAAGACGAAAATGGAGCAGCGACCCACATGAGTTTGACTGTAACTACTCTCTCCCTTTGATGAGTTTCAATCTACTCATCCTGTATCATATCGATGAACAATCAAGTTGCGCCCATTCCCCGTCTAGTTTTATCCACAACAACACGTTCCAGGGAAAGTCATGAGAATGTGTCGTCTGTATTGTCATCAGTAATAATAAAAAAACGTGTACAAATGCGCTGTGACTCGTTTGAATATCGCCTCATGTGCGAAAACACCGGTGGTGGATGAGTAATCACATGACCACTAACTGTGGCGGCCTACACTAAGGGAAATGAGTGTTTGGTATTTATTGTTTCTGTATGAATGTATATATGTATATATATGTATGTGTGTGTAATGGGAGACAAATTGCACTTTTATCTGATTTGGTACCGGGTGGTGAGATGATGTTTGCTGCTTCTTTGACAGTTAGATGGGCGTCCCACAGTCACTGAGTAAAAGGGGTGTTGTAATGGGTAGAAGTCGATGTATGGATTCATACAGCCGTATTGACCAAGGCTACGAATTGGTGGGCCGTCGCTTTAGTCGTTGAGCGTGTCGTTTGGGTACATCCGGGTCCCACGCAGTTACACGACGGTTCACTGGGTCGTATTTACCGGCTATGAAGTAGACAGAGTCGCTAGTATTCGTGGAAGTAGTGGTAGTAGTCTCGGAGTCACTGGACACATGCGATTCCTGTGCGCAGTTCAATTCAAACATACCAGAATCACGGGTATGTGCGTCGGAGTGTTCGTTAGATTGAATAGTGCCCTGTAAAAGTGAAAAACAAGTAGAATAAAATTTTGTTGAATCGGTTAGATGTAACGGTCATCGAGCATTATGGAGGGAGTTTCCTATAACCACTGGTACACCATAACTAGAGGATACAGTCGTGGTTGTCAAGCGCCACTTCCATATCGCCCACGCTGACGGAGTGTTGAAGCTCCCAGAGGCCTAAATAGACCCGATCTGCAAGAAGCGAAGTGACAATTGCGCGTTTACTTAGCTCATATGGCATTAGAATCATGGGTGTTCCAAATGGCCCACTTGCCTAAGGTTGACACGAAGTTTTTTGGGGTGGCAGGTAATAACCCCTGTATCATTGTATTTTCAATGGATATGTGACGTGTGCTGTCCGCCAAAACGACTTCACATTGGAAATGACTGACAGTGGGTACTAGTGCTGCTCACTTCTTTTTTCGCAAACAGCTATTATAATCGGAATGTTTTGTCCGTACTGATCCGCGACGAAATTATACGGATATCCCCTTAGGAACATTCTCCCTATTAATCAGTCATCTTTTCAGCAAGCAGACGAACGGTGTAGGCTGAATTTCGTCTGAGTAGCTTTTTAATAGTCAGTTACACCCGGAGGCAACAAAAGTAGCCGCGACAAAATCATACGGGCACGCCAGGTCGATATGGTGCCTTCGGACGGATGTTCTGAATGGTCGCTTTAGTGTCAGTCACTTCGTGAACTGGGATATGTACCGCCATTTAGCTGGCATCGCAGTTATTGAACTGCATTGCCACTGACAAATAGCGTACATGCAGTAATTGTCATGTGGTTGCACTTCACCAAGCATTTGTTTTGTTCACGGAAAGGTGAACTGATCAATTTGGAAAGGGGAGAGGGATTAGTATTACAACAGATGCAGCCGAGCACACGATAAACTACCAGGAAGTCTGACACTTTTAAGGATACTGCTACGTGCTGTTTGGGAAGGCCAATGAACATCGTGCACTTCGTGGAAAAATTAAGTCTGCTGAGCTCACATGTACAACCTGAGATACATCATAGTTTCAGTCGCAAAGTGGTAATGTGCAGAAGGTGGCCTGATGCCAACTGCAACATTTGACCTCCTTCTGGAAGGATACTTTCCAAATAATTACGAGCCAATCACAGTAGAGATGTGCGTGGTAGTTATCCGTCGAGTACACAGCCCTAGCTAATGATATTCTTGTCAAAAGAGAGCGTCCACTGTTATATGATCGTCCAAGCATTTCCCCTAGTCTATGATCCAATCGCCACAACCAGGGATATTTAATCTGCGAAATGGGGTCAGCAACATACGAAACACGAAGTAACTGGCGGGAAGGTCTAACGGTGGATGTTCGCTAATCATATGGAGACACTTTCAGTCATTAATATGAGTGAACCGATCGCACATGATGGCAATCAAGACGTTGGGACCATCTGTGTTACCATTATTCTCTTCGGGAAGCTGCAAATTTGCATGCGTTGCATTCCACAACAGCATAACTAATTCAAGGAATTGAGGTGTTGGGTTGGACGGTCTTCAGTCTTTATCTCAACCCGATAGTCAATCTGCAGGTCTGTTAGCTCACCAAATAAGCAAACATGTCAAGGTATACGGCTCGATAACCGAGTTGGCGGCTGGTTCGTAGCGAACGTGAAAAAGTTTGAGCTCCGGCGTACTGTAGCTTCTCCTCGGTAGTTTGCCCAATCTGCCCATCGAAGTTCTGGGGCGGAATGGCGGAAACACGTTGTGTCAAACCTTCGCAAAGTCAAGGCGCAAAGGATCATGGTCATTTCACGCATTTTCGTGCATAATTCATTATTAGCAAAGTTATCTAGACAAAATTTGGCTAGCTGCTTCCGTTGTTGTGAATGAGCAATATGTTACTAAAAGACGCATCGTTCCATTATTAAGTAATTCCTTGGTTAAGCCACAACGAGTTAAAAACCAGAGTTATCGGTTTCGCAACGTTTCGACCCTCTCGGAGAGCCTTTATCAAGCGATTTAAATCAGAAAATTTACATTGTACAAATTTCTGTTGGTTTTAACTCGTTGTGGCTTAACCAAGGAATTACTTAATAATGAGCATCAGCACAACGCACAATATATTTTCTCATATCCGTTCTGTTTACGGTTCGGAGGTAGTAACGTTTCGTTTCACCTCGAATAAAGCTCATTTGAGCCTTAATATGACAGGTCAATCACGTTCATCGATGAGGACGATGAACTGCTGGTTGAGCACTCTGCTAGAAGAGGACGTCATACCGAGGGATAAGTTGTCAACATGTTTCCGGCAGATCACTACTGTATTGCACAAATCATACCGAGATCCAAAGGAATTGAGTCACCATTAAACGATGCAGATGAAACACTGATCGAAACGGCTATCTTCAAGAGAATCAGCTTTTACATCTATGGTACCAAGAACAGTCCTGATGGGAACTCGGTGTGAATCACAGACGCATGGTTATTTTGATGGTCATTGTGACGTACAGTTTTGCTGTGTCACAGGAGTTTTATACGATTAAAACGTCGCTCTGGTCCAGGAGAAACACTTCAGTGCTCCCTGAAAAGTGTTTCTTGTTAGCGGAATACTGTATCATGACTAACAAAAGTTGTGTGATGCATGGCACTCCACCAGGCTAACGCATGCATATGAAGGCAGAACTAGAATATGTTAAACGTTTATTGAAGTAGACAGATGATCAGACTTACCTGGGTTTCGTCAAGATCTGTTGATGCAATCAAGTCTTGTCCCTTGCTCGATTCGGCCACAAGTCGTTTACAAAAAGCCGCGTATGAGGGGAGTATAGTAACTCGGCGAATGATACATCGAGCCTCGTTCTCATCCAGATGTTCAGTCGCAAACAAAGCTCCGTTGATGCCCTGAACTACCTGGCCTTCCGTTCCAGCCTCCGTTGGATGGTAGAACCTATGTCACGGTAAATACGGCCAAACAGTCATTTCCATCGCAAACAGTTGTCATCATGCGTTTAACCATCCATTCTGATTTTAAGAGATAATCAATTAGACTAACAAAGCCGTTCTCACAACAATTCATGCTCTTAGTTTTTGTAGTTTGTACAATATAACAAGTCACGTATGGGTAGGATTGTTCTGTCAGGCTATCCAAATCTAGACAGCAGGGGAAGTCCAGGTAACTGGAACTCGAACCCACGGCTGCACAATTGGAAAACAGCCGTCTTCTTCAGCTTATCGATTGGTTGTGAGCTTCCATGGAGGCTACACTATTCGAAACATCTATCTACCAGCTAATTTTTTTTAGTAACAAACACGTGACAGTGGCCTGTATTTATATCAGTTCAGCTGTCATTTATATAATCAGTGCTCATATCGATGGACAATGAACGCTAGAGGTAAGCCTACTTCGTGTAGTAGTTGAGATTTCAATCAAGTAAATCGGGTCAGCGGGTGATAGCCATTTATTGGACACTTCGGTGTTAGAATGTTCTTGTACAAATTATAAACAAAAGTTTATAAAAACATTCCACAAAGACTGGTTTTCTAAGGCTTAGCCGTCAGTTGATCATAGAGTGTCTCGACAAGTTTGCTTACCAGGCAGCTGTCACGACTGGAGAGTCCATCGTGTCATCCCAGCGTATTTCACGAACCTCTCCCAGATAAGCTTCGTTTTCTCCGGAACTGAACTCTACCGCATCCCCAGTGGAAACCACCAGACCGTCCGCTTCTCTCACTATTGATCGGCAGTACGTGTGGCCGTGTCTACGGCGACGCAGCTGACGGAATAATGAATGCAAAAAAGTGGGGTTTGTAAACATCTGGTTAGATCTGACATGATTCATCGTTCAACATAAAGGATCGCTGGTGCGCGATGCATCAGTACAATTTCTAACATCATAAGTGGTTTGAGGCAGCACTGCCTAGTCCAACCTTTCTCGGTCAACCTAGTCACGAACGACTTTCCTGCAGAACGCTCTGGCCGAATACCAAAGCAAAGATGTACACCAACCTCCAGCAGGCCGATTATGTCGTTCTAGAGGGTAACGTCACACAAGTTGTGTCCACAATATCAACTAGTCCTTTCTCGAAGATCGGCAGAATCTCGTGGCTGCATTTCCCAACCAATGTACCACTTTTGGGGTGATGGGCAGGTTTACTTATCTGAGTAACTAAACCAACTCTGGTAGTTTGTCCGATAGGATCACTAACCGGACGGCTAACTCTGAAGTGAAATCTAACAGCATCTGGTGCGTCAGCGTGACTTCAGGCCTTCACTGAAAGGCATATTGTACAATGCTTCTGTATGACCGCGAAGCCGGACCAATTCTAGTGAACAATGTTCCAATATTATTGGTTTCACACAGTTTTATAATCGTGATGGGAGCACCACATAAGCAACGTTACCGTTCACAAGTTCAACACATCGTGACAGGCCTACCGATCTTGTTGTACAGACTTTAGCGGTTCGGACACGTTTCACGAATACCTTCATTTACGCCGTTCGCTGCTCACATGGCTTGGTGGTCAGTGCACGGTGTGGAGTTGACTAATGAAAACTTTTGCCTCAACGTTTTGTTTCTCATGGAGCTATCGGTAACCTCTCTAAGGCCATAAGCATGATACTCAACTGTAATTAGAAAGCCTGCTATAAACATCGCGCACTCGAAGTCAAGAGACAATGGAGTAACTAGTAGATTTGCCATTTTCCATTCTTTAAATTATCTGAACGTATCTCAATTGTTGTAGTCTCCTATCAGAAGCCTCACCTCTCCAAGGGCGACCGCTCTCCAACGAGGACCGCTGTGTGAACAGCGACTCAAGTCAGATAGAAAACATACGGTACTGAAACGTAATTTCTAAAAGCTCCATAACTATCACCATTCAATTTGCCGTCCTCCGTATAATGAACACGAAAATAGCATTTTTGTTCGGAAATGAAGGTTTGGCTAATTTGAATGACGAACTGATTTCGTCCTGTCCCGCTTTCTCTAGACATCAGAAGGACCAAAGATAACTGGCTATCCCAATACTCGATTAGCGGATTTGCAGCTGCGCCGTTACGTTGCACCTCTGTCACGTGTACCACGATTTATGTCAAGACCGGCTGTGGCTAAAAAAAACGAGCGTTACGTAACAAACGCTCAGGCATCTATGAGATAAAACAAAGTAAAGTTTTTAGAATAGTTGTTTTTCCCGTAGACCATACTGGGGGGGAGGGGAGGTAATTCTATACAGAAAGACTATAAGCAGGTCTCCTATCACAACGTCTGTCTGCCATACCTGGGATTCGAAGTGTTGCAAATGGTATTCAGTAACTTCAGATAACGGTCAACAATTCTGACTACTGTGTGAATAATGGGGTGGTCAAAATGTGTGAAAACGCATACTTTCTCAGTTAGGTACTAGAGAACTATAGGTAAGGTCTGCGTTTCAGTCAAGTAAGCAGACGTAACTGACCTGCAGTATATCCCGTCGTTTAGGAACCACGGTCAGTCGTTTAAAACTCAATAGTGTACGTTGGCAGCCGACTGTGGTTCTTATAAGATCGCCCCTGAATCTTAAACTGTAGAAAATATGGCAGTCTTAACGTAAAGATTTCAGTCAAATATTACTGCTGCCAAATTACGTGTCTGTTTCAACTCTACTCCAGCACTGTGTTTACGGTTAAAGGATAAAGTGCCCGTTTCTGCGGCTTCTTTTTTGTGTATACTCTTCCGCATAATCTCTTTATTCTCTACGAGCTCATCGAGTTTGGTATGTGTTCCCTTGTTCCATTGAACTATTGACCACTATGCTCAGCTCTGATTCGATGTTTTGAAGCTGCATAATGACAGCAAAATTTGAATCGAACATTACTTACAACTGATCACATTCCCGTAGACTTTTCAACCAACACTTTCCAAAAGGAGGCACTAGACTTGAGCTTCGCTTTTGTTACAGCCCGTCGAGCATTCGTTCATTCACACTGGCCATGAACCTAAACAAAAGGTACTGTGGCTCGGGCGGCTGCCCACCTCAGCAGTAACGTGCAGTAACCTAGACGACTATCAAAAAAGATACAATTTGATAAAACAAGGATAAGCGGAGGAACTAAAAATTGTAAGAATATAGATGAGTCATTGACTACGGCACATTGCCATCTTGGTAGTGTTTCTAGCTAGCGAGGACCCCAAATGGGCAGGCAACCCCTAACTGCTTTGCTCAGCGGAACGGTGAGGGTCTTCATACTTCGTGACCACGTTGTTGCTTGACCACCACGCAGCTTTATCCAACTGTTGGCACATAGTAGCCGGTACGGTAAACGTTCAGTCGGCATGTGGTATGCGTGACCTAACCATCACAGGCTATGCAGCGTGGTAGGTTGAACAATTGGTCGTGTATCCCGCGCACGCAAACCGTCGTGTTGCTCACGTGATGGAGCGTTACTCACAAACAAATGTGGCTGAGCATATGCATAATATTTCGTCAGGTTTAATATGAAGTCAATGGCGCAGTGGTCAGCGAAGTGGCCTTATGAACGCGTGGCCGGAGTTCATGTCCCGATCGTGGCAAAAATATACTCGAACAAGGGCGAAACTCGAATCTAGTGCTTTTTTCGAAAGGGACTTTCTAACAGTTCTGTGGAAATGCGAACACTTCAATCGCTTGTGAATGGTGTTCAATTCGTATTAACAAAATAATTTGGCGCACTTGACATTTTCCGACCTACCTCATCGTTTATTCGTTATGCACAAGCAGCCCATTGCTTTTATGTCTAGTCGTCCCATTTCTAAGAAGATATCCATCTCGTTTAACTCAATTTGACGGGTGGCGTGTAATTTGGCTGAACCGGTGTGTGTTGATTCAGTATGATCGACTGAACACTTCATATTTGAGTGGTTAACGTAGAAAACAAAATACAATCTGACTGAACAGTTGGAAATGCGCCTAGAAGAAAGTGGTGATATTTTTTGTCTGAAACGCCGGATTCTGTTTACCCATTCTGCTAACACAACACAACACGAGGTCATATATTGCAATTCGCTTCAGCTCGTACATCACAGTTAAGCACCTTAGCTACAATGGATTAGCTGACATCGGCCAAACAAGTCCGTCAGTTAAAATCACCTGACCAGTCCCAATACAAACAACTAGTCTGTGTAAACCGTCGTTGTGCGCAGAAGATTGACTGACAACGTGTGGTCAACTTAACCTAAAGCCAAGATAACGTAAATCGATAAGGTTTCAACTAACGTTGACATGCGATCGGGTC
>LOND01005334.1:0-15026 GCA_014220965.1 Paragonimus kellicotti
TTATATATTACCCATTTTTCTCCTGATGCAGGCCGCTGATGAAGTGGTTACTAGCAAACCGGTCCTGCAATGTACCATGAGCCTATTTCCTCCGTTTCGTCTATTTCATTATCAGGCTATTCAATGACGAGGAAATGATTCTACGAACAAGTGTCCAGCAATTGGGAAGAGTAGCATATTGGTCACAGTGAGAAGTACTTTCATTTTTCAAACCACATCTTCTCTCAGTATCAAGTTATCTCTCTACAAGGCCAATTTTCCCGGCTCTCTGAGAAGAGACTAGGTTTCACCTTACTGTGTTAAAAAGCCACAGGTGAGAAGCTTTTCGCTTGCTGTGTCTCTCTCTAAAATGTTCTGTGACTTTCCACGTGCAAGCTGATTGATAATCGAGCGTTTACCCTTCGTTTACACCTATTTGCTTCACTCTGGTCCTATCGGCAATCATATGTCTAACTCTACTTCAGCCACATTAGATGACACTCAAACCTGCAATAGACTGCTCGTCATTTGTCGTTCGATTGCACGTTCATCATACACGCGTTTTATCGCATTTTTGCTGGGAGGGGAGTCCAAATGACCAGAACCCATCGGATGTATTAGAAATGTATAAAATGGGTCATTATGTGCACGCGGTGAATGTTGATTACAGTGCTTATTTTTCACGTGGAATTGTGGTTCCCACAAATAGTTTCATTCTGTTTGTATTTCATTCTAGTTAAAACAAACACACAGTCTACTAGTTTGTCAGCAAGGTGTTGCCTCAGTTAGTTCACCATAACAATGACCACGTGAAATCAGAATACAAAGTATGCCAGAATGAAGTTTTGTATTGATTCAAACAATTGACAAATAGTCTATATGTACAATGAAACGCTTGACAGCAGGCATTGCAGGATAATTGTGTAACGAAGAGACTCTAAAAATGTGGCAAACTCGACCAGAACCTAATGCGAACTATTTCGGGAATCACATGTTTTAGTAATATGCTATAAGTGGCTAAGAGATGGATTACAATCACAGCGTGGATGTCGGGCATGGTTGATTTGAGACAAATCCCCGATTACCACAGACACTAGGATTGTTCCATAATGCTGAATTCATGGCGTTCCGGACATTCACCGACCTAGCAGTTGATGGAATCATGTAGTTCAACCCTGCCCCCGTGTGTGGTACTTATTCACTCTGTGCATTTTGTCAGACTTCCTCTCAGACGAATTGAATGAGCTCTGCAGAACATATTTAAATCCAATCAAACGAGTTTCGCATAGATGTGAAAAACTTCGGAATATGTTCCAGTCGAAAGCCCGTTGTGTGCGTTCATACTGATTACGGTAACGCTACCTATATTTGGCAGCGTATTCAATCGTTGGATTTAATCATACTGAGAGTTGGTTTATCATATGTTAAACGCGAGCACGGTTGCAAATTGCTATATGAAATGTTGAATGGCTACAAAACTGTGGTTCACACAAAGTGAATCAGACAACGGCTGAAGACTCCAAGCGGACGTAATATCTGGTCTGTAACTCATTCCTGGTAAAAGATGGCGATAGTGCATAATCACAGGACATATTCAAGTCTAGCGAATGGTAAGCCAATCGTTAGCTCGTGCATTTCAAATCCATTCGGAAGCAGTTTTACGGTTTCCTTCGGAACAGTTTTGAATTGACACTCGGATCGTGTCGACGATATGTGTTCGCAAACCTTCGGCGTTCAGTTTATTATACACACAACCACCCCGCCTCACACCCTCGCCGACATCACAGGAACAGGGTTTTCGGGAACACCTGGAACCAATGATTCAAAAGGCTGACTCACTTGGCAGTGAGCGGCTTGCCTAGCCCGAGGGCGCAGTGAATAATACATTGATGTCTGATTCTCAGCACTGCCTGCGCCGCCAGTGGATTACTCAAAGCTACATCGGCTTTTGTGTGAGTAGAATATCTCTCACATGTATTGGATGAAGTAATGCTGGGTCTCGTTCAACGCGTTGACAGTCGCCGAGTGCTCTTTGTCTTGAGGTACTGTATCTAACCCTTTTGCGGTGATACGCAAGACGCAGTCCGCAACTATAAAACTAGTATTACGTATCCCAATATGAGATCCGTGCCCTCCTACCATAACACTCCTACGCGAGTCCCGTGACTGCGACATACAATTCCTTTAATGATCATTGTATAACTTGCTTTTTCGTTTCTGCTCAATGCGCTCTTGCCTGTGTGACAGAGAGTTGAAGACGGAGGGACCGGACGTTCTAGTCGCATAGCCCGCCGGATCGAAAACAGCATACAACAGTGCCCCCCAACACACTAGTCAAAAGTTTAGCAGCTCCGTCGAGCCACATCGCGGCGTAAGGGTACTGATAAAAATTATTGGCACGGAACCAGCCCACCCCATCAGAAGACAGCGACAGACCTTTCAAATGGTTATATGTATATTTAAAATGAACTTGCGCATTCAATTTGTTAACGAGTTTGGACTATATGTTGAAATTCAAGTCAAGGGATAGCGTAACCAACTGCGTCTCTGTGATCTGAATTGACGGAAGACTGTATAGTATAGTGCTCCAAAACAGCACTAGGAAAAACATTCACACTGGACGATCGTGAGAGGGAGCTCCGTAGACAACGAAGAGTTCTGACCTGTGTTGTGAAAGGTTCTTCTGGAAATGTTTTCAGACCTGATACGGTACACCAATAATAATCCATCGCAGGCCTCAGCAACGTGATAACCCCACGAAACCAACAAGTAACCAAACTAGCACATTCAAAATAATCTCGTGCAGTCCGAACCGGGAATCACTGGCCTTTAGTGAAGGTATGTTGATCAGAATTCAGCAGTCAGTGCTGTGTGAGCGAAATCGGTCGAAGCAGCTGTTATGAAACTCCAATTTTTATTTGAAAACGCCCCATTCCCAGGAAAAACGATTTTGGCCAGTCAGTCTTATTGCATCGTAGCCTTCGCATTCAGAGAAAATTTTCATCTGGCCCCTTTCAGTCGAATGGGAGTGATGTTCAAATCGATTCCCCGACTACTCAGTACTAAAGTAAACTGGTCAACACACATCTATTCGATACTTAACCCGCTGCGTTCATTGGTTACTGAGCCAACTTAACTGCTTCTTTCACGTTCTGAGTAAAAAAAAAACATTTGTAAGTCACCACAGCCGTATAAATACCCACGTATTTTTCGTCTTATTACTGATGTTTCTGAACAGAAATGTCAGTAAATATCTATAAGTAGCTGTCAATTTTCATGAAAGCAAAATTGTTTAGCGTCGACCAAACTTGACGAACCAGTTGAATCCAGCTAATACATGAAGCTCAGGAGTAATAGTGTAAGAGTTATGGCAAGGTGTAAACAACTTCATTGACTGCGGCCGAAAATGGACAAATTAAAAAATATCATGCCCACCAATACACAATGTATATATATATATATATATATATATATATATATATATATATATATATATCAGCCTATACTTCGAAAATTCAGTCAGTCCGTGGTGCGAATGATCTGTTTTGGTAACGATCGCTTCAAACTTGAAGCGACCGGGAAAACCTTTAGTGTCCGATACTACGGTTCCTGTTGAAAGTAAAAATTCGCGTCGTTTAAAAACGTGAGTACTTTTTGAGAGGAACTTAATCACGAAAGTGATTCAAAAATTACACAACTACAACGGTCACCACTATTTCAGTAAGACGCTAAAACTTACAAGCTTCATGTCTGCGCGATCCGTACGTGCACACGCAGATCATCCGCTGATGGACTTACCAAATTACATTCCATCGACCGCGAGTTTAAATATAGTGCCGAACGCTATCTGCGACTACCAAAGATGAAACACATTCACACCTAAAGGCAAACGACTGGGTGAATAACATCCGAACCTGGCCTGTAATCTCCATCGCCTGCAGTAAACACAGAGATGATAGCAAGCACAGTCAACAAGTCGATGACTCACAACAAGACGGTAGAATCTGTTGGAGGTCGTCGCACTAGGCTTCCAATCCAGACAGGGGTGATCGTGACAGGAGGTGAGGAAATTAGCGCAGACAACCAAGCTCCCCCCACCATTCAACCATCCACATTGTTTATGATTTCTCTGTTCGAAACAAGATAAAAGAAAATAGTGAGGATGTAAACACTTGCACTCGCTCGTTTCGGTTTTTATTGCACCGGCTGGCGGACTGGTGTTCTGTAGACCGGGATAGCGGTTCAATATTCGGTTGAAGTGTACATTCTTGTTTTTCCCCACAGAATTAACTAATGGGATTTCCCTGTAATTTTTGAGAGGGGGACAGCACCTTCTTTCTCTCGTCTATTCAATGTTAAATGGATTTGTGATTCAAAAACGGTCCACTGTCTTTGTCATAGACACAGCGCGGGAATGACTTCCCCAAAAAGATGGTCAGACAATGGAAATCGACAGACGAAAAAATGTGAATCCGATGGACGTTCATGTGTTGGCCAGCCAAACGAATGCAGCATATAAACCGAGAACCGCGTGCTCACAGGTTGTGAAACGAGCTTTCGAAACCAACTTTCATTATTGCACGAACCTAGTGAATTAACACTGGAGTAATTTCCGACACCATGGCGAAGCTTTTTTTATTTTTTGATTTTATACCATACCGTACAGTTTTGCACGATGTCGTAGTGTGTTTAATTTCTCCGAGCAGAAGAGTTGCACCACTATCGATTTTACTGGGGTGAACTGAGTGTGAGAACAATGTTTGACGGACACTCATCGGATATATTCCCGATATGTAGAATGACTAACGCATCCGGACAAACTGTTCAATTATACCATAATGTTCACTAACATACGGAGTTCTTCATCAACCGGAGGAAATTGTCGGTCAAAATAAGTATGCCATTCCCCAACCAGTTTACGAGTATTTGAGTCAGATATATGAGGTTCTACAAGCTTTATGGTGGGGATTCTCTATTTGGACCACTCTGTTAAGCAAAGTGGGGAACGGTGAGAGCGTACACACAGCTAACTGGAAACGATCTCCGAGGTGTCAACCTACCGCAGTCAGTGGTTGGCCTATAACCGCAAAACTGCGGACGTTTCTACAAGAAGTCCAATCGTTTCATTTGACCGTAGAACCAATGTCCCAATATACATATTTATTCCAGTAAGTCATATCGTGGACTACTGGCAGGGTCAATGTCAGTCCGGGACATAAAACCCATGGTCACGGTTCAGAGTACATACTCGGACGAACCAGCATCTGATCGGAGTATACATATATATTGGAGCCAATAACCAACAAGTGAAGAAGCAGGAAGTTCGAATCACAACCGATGATACCACTTTGAAGATTATCACCCGGATACAGACGAATTACATATTTAAACAGTTCCATGATTCAAATATAAGCAACTGGGCGCCGATCCCAATTATGAGCCAAAAATCGGTCGGGTATTAAGGTCATCAATTTATGTGAAATAAAGCTGCGCTACGAGATGAACGGCCCTCAATTTTGATTGAACGATCAACGTATCATCGACGCGCTCGATCAGCCTGGCAAAACCGGCAGCAAATTGGAGCTAGGCATGATCATAAGTAATGTCGTAGTATTCTTTGAGACCACACTCAACCAGTTTCACTTTAGGCAAATCTACGTCATTCCACCATAATCAACCAATAACGCATCCGCAGTAGGCACTGACCATTAACTGATTCGACCACGAACAGTTGGGGATGTGATTTAATTAACAGAACCAGCGATCGAACTAAAACATTTAATATCAAGGAGCTTACGCTTTGAGAACAAACAATGGGGTTGCAAGGAAACTGTACCGGCACGCCACTCTGCTCGCGGTTGTCATCGCCCCAGTTAAAGAAAAACAAGTCAGTGAACTTGGTTAATCACCATTCTTTCTAATGTCCCTGGCCAGAGCCAAGTCAGGAAATGAAACTCACGACCAGAAAGACGAACACGACACAAGTATTATAGTAGAGAAAGGCAGTGCGGTTCGCACATGCAGGAGGCCAGTCGCAGCTATAAGCTGAAATTCCAGCTCACAGCGTAACGAGGTTTTAAGTTGAATATCGTTTGCACCGTTGCCTGGTCCTGCTCGAATAGCGGATTACTTTCTCACGCAGAATTTCAAATATCAATACTCGCCCACTGAGTTGATATCCCTCAGTGCACATTCAATTTATGGTGCTGCCAGTGATCCACCTGTAATGGGCCTTGACCAGGCCTGACGAACATCGGAATAATTGTCTTCGGATTGTGCATCTAAGATGGCATGTCCTCCCGATAACTTCTGAGTGGGGATCAAGGCATCAAAGGGAGCACTGGGTTAACCAACGAAGACGACTGAACCTACAAAGACAGTGAGACGTATCACAACGATCATACAGTAACACCTTAGGGTACTTGAGCATGGTAAAATGATGTAACGTGACAAGTATGTACATCAGAACACCTAAAGAGAAAATAACATCAGCGCCACTAATTCCAAGCGTCTAACAGAAGTTCGGGGATTTAGGATACTTTCAAAGTGAACACCATCCACACTTGATCGCAGCCCTTCGCATTCAGATAAGCCCTTCGGCTAGCCCACTTCGAAAGGAAGCACTAGACTCGAGTTTCGCTCTTATTAGAGCTCATCAGTAGTGCATATCCTTGTCCGGATCGGAGTTTGCACTCTGACCCTCGTGCTTGTCAGATTGACGTGTTAACCACAACACCAACAGCTGCACGCTAGACATGACCGAATGATGATATCCGAACGCTCAACCACAACCTTGTATGAATAGTGTTCAGCTTGCCCGATCATTTCGAAAGGAGAATGAACAGAATCACTCTGTTCTATCCAATCGATAACCCCGTGATCAGGACTTCTCAGTTAGGTTAATGTTTTCATTGAACCAACTGGGCATGGTTTAAAATAACCTAAATACTAGAACTTTCTTTCCAAGTGGGGTTGTCCGAATGGAAGGGTTGTGATCAAGGGTGAGTGGTGTTCACTTTGAAATGATTCTAGCCGATTGTCGCCGTGGTTCCCCAGTAATCAAATATTATGACAAGCGAATAGTAACTTTAAACGTCAGTCAAGCGAGTAAACTCCACGTCATTGTGTTCTGAAAAGTATTTTTGAAAAGGCACAAGATCGCGAACACAAAGAACAGCACCCATCAACTGAATGATGGACCTGATGAGGATAGGATAACGAAAAACACCTGGCGACCCCAGGGCCGCAGTATCATGCAATCATTAAAGTCGAATTATAAGGTTTCACCGATTCACCTACCGTGGGCGATGAACATACCACATACCAAAAGGTTGACACTCAAGTCCCAAACATAAAGCAACAAGAAAATAAAAAAATTATTCGAATGGATAAATTAGCATCATATTACCACTGTCTCGTGGGTAGAACTCTAAGTAAGACATATCATGAGTACAGAAAGGCAAGAAAACGAAGGAAAAAGCAGAAACAATTCATGTGAACTAGGAAAGAAACTTTGAGGAGGTTACAATAGGTACCGCGTATCGACGGAGGGAGAAGGTTGTGCTCAAGAAGCGAAGAATCCTTAGACACCAACAAGGATGAAAGGATGGGTTCTTTTGGATAGAAGCACATAGCACATCAGTATATGCCTCGGTGATTGTTAGACGATGGCCTTCACTTGGAGAGTGAGGGAATGCATACTGGAAGGATGGGAGAAACAAAGAATTATTGGAGGAAATACACGTATAACACGAAAAGACAATGTGCATACAGTCATAGTATCATCCTCGTAGACAGCAATATATCAGCGCATAACTGACATACGGCCACTAAAAGAAGAACAAGCCTCAGATATGAAGCAACGGGTTCGGATGGAACCTAATTAGTAAGACACTTGTTTGAACTCAAATATTCAACAATAAGGCGCATACACTTTGGAGAGGTGAAGTGAAGTGTAGTATCGAGTAACATAGCTCGCGGTGAGTAAACAACCATTGCCATCAAGGACGGTAATGAAGATAAACTGAACCGAGTTGTAATATTACAAAACGACCACAGCAAGCAAATGACTGAAATATCACGTAAACCGGACGCCGCACAACCATGAATCAGTGATTACAATCTCGAAATGTTGAGTTGGGTATATGCCGCAACAGTTTGAGGATGCATTCAAAATAGCTAGAGAAGTGTATTACCACCATCAAGTTAATCTGAATACATGATACAGGTTGGGAACATTAGCACTCATGGAACATAAGCTAAATTGAAAGGGATCGGCAGCGATCAGCTAATGTTTTCAGTTTGCTTATCATACAATCCGAACAAGTGAAGAAACGCGTAACGCGCTACAAGCGGTGCAAAGTTGTGGGGAACAATAATCGACAGACGCGATCATGAGGGAGCGTGTGCAAAAGAGACTTAATGAATCACACACATGCCAACTCCTGGGCGCTTGTCAACAGATGCCACGAATATGGATGAATAAATGAACTACAAACCACCCACGGGAATCATGCGTCGACAGGTAAGGTCCGATGTTTTATGCCGGAGCAAGCATGACCACAGCACACGTCAGCAAGATCTGCGGACGACCCGCCGAGAACAATCACCATAAGGATTCATATGTGTTGTCAGTTCCACACAGAAAAGCCTAATCACACAATGTACGAAAATGGACGGGGTACATAATCGCGAGTGCGTATCTCCATAGCTGATCTGCTCAAGAGGCAACACAGGAACACACACAACCAGTCCAGTTAATGGGTTCGTGTTAACTACGGCATTAACATAAAATATGGGGGAAACGATATAGGCTACAGCTGGAACAATAAGCGCACCCTCGATCGTACCAAAATGAGAAATTCACAGAATCGACACAGTTAGTCGTGCAATCTCCAGTCTACTTTCCTTGGCTGTTGCGCCTTCTTTCTCTCAAAGGCTGAAATCGATCGGCACCCTTGTGGTCGGCTTGCAAACAACCAAGCATCCATTATAACCCAAGGATTTTACACAGCTGGTCCCAGTGACTACCAGCGAAGTTCTGGACAACTGTTTCGACCCTCTTGTTGTGTTATACCAATTGCTCCACTGTGGATACCAGATGATCTGAGAGGTATAGTAGTCTGCGTTGTCTAACAATTGTGCTTCTTTTTCTTAGGGGTCAAAATCGATCAGTCGTATGGTGGTTGATTTACAAACGAGCAAGCATTCACCGTGAACCCCTGAAGGGATCGAGATAGGATCTTGCAAACAGCTGGTCCCAGTAATCACCAGTGAACTGACGAATTTCCGAGTCTCATAAGCAGCACACACGTGCGGAACTCGAACCCTGTGGTCTACTGGATAGATGTCTCGACTAACACCTCATTGACTGTGAGTTCGATTCCCCGGCGCACGTGATGCTGATGCGACTCAACTAGGTTCAAAGAAGTGTCCACCACTTCGCTGGTAGTCATTGAGACCAAATCGGTGGTTCCAAGCCCAGCACATAACACTTGCTAAATAAGTTTACAGTTTCGCAATCCACATTCACGTCACTACGTGACTGTTTGGCGACTTCTTTCGAACATCAAGATCAATTAGAACTCGACACTGCGGGTTCGCCATTTACCAACAGTGTATAGTCCATACTACTGGTTGCCTGAGAGAGAAAGAGCGTAATTCAAATAAAAAGATGGGGGAAATATTTCAAAAGCATCAAAATATTAGCTGAAATAATGAGGACATAAATGTAATGTACCAAACTGATTGTTCTGTATAACTGACAGACAAATCGCAACACAGTCGTCAATATCACTGACAGTAATACACTAGTGGTCCAAGCGGAAACCTGACTGTCATCCAACCAAGGAAAATACAGCAAGCCCAAGTTCGGAGGTACACACAAGGAAATAATACAACAAATGCAATAAACGTAAACAGCCATCACAGAGGTGCCAATCAGCAACTTGCAAATAAACGACCCAGCTGCAAGTGACAGTAAGATAGTTTGTTTCGCCATAGTAGTCGTACAAAACAGTATTCGTACCACTGTCCGTCATTTCTAGCGTCTCTAGTGACAGTCTATGAGCCAGAAGGGCTTCGGCTGAGAGTCGAGGCCGACCAACGGTAGTTAACTCTTTGGCAATTGATTTCAGTCCCCTTGTCCCGGTCATTAATTGTCCACCTTGCACTTTACGTCAGTCGGCTGTAGTAAACACTCGGTTAGTAACCTCTATTTAGGTCTGTGAACTACGAAAACGTGTAAAAGAAATAGCCAGACCGTTTGAGTCCCTTAGCCTCAGCGGCCACGGTACGTAGTAGTAGAGTGACACCGCCATTGTGATCACCTTACACATGTAACACTTAGGCTACAGAGTTGCCTCCTTGTCACTAGCGATAACAGATTAGCAAAGACCGTCTCAGCTCTGGAGGTTCAGACGTCTATTTAACCACAGCTTTACCGCTATTGCCGAAGCATCTCATGTGATTGAACTTATTAACAATCTCTAACATCATTACCTGAGATTAAATCAACGTAATCACAGCAGCATTTTGCAGTCCAAAAGTGTCGATTGTACCTGTAAATACTTGATGGAGATGAATATAAAACATCCTTCCCTAGTTACGAATTTGAATGACGAAACCGAAAGATCGGTTTTGCAAGGTGGTGGTATAGTTTCGTTTAAATATTGTTGACCTTCACTGTCGTTATATGTAGCAATTGCGGAGAACATACGAAAGATACATGAATATCTGTGCAGCTTAACATTTTTCGAAACAAAAAACAATGCTCTGATATCGGTATAGTCGTAAACAATCGGCCACTCAACAGGCAGAGGAAGTAATGCAACATATTGTGTGCGTCGTAATGAACGGTCTTGTGTTAGTTCGTCTACGACAGGATTGAACAAAAATAGAGAAAACGCAGAGCTGAGGTAAGCCACACTTAATGTGGAATGTGTTAAGCAGTGCCCCGTAGATTATAACCCGAGAAAGAATACAGAAATAAAGTGCCGAGAGTGGGTGGATATGAATGTTCAGTGTGCTTAGGCGACTCACCAAATAGAAGACTGTTGTAGTGAAAAGAACAATAAGCTTTCCATCGGCAGTATGTACACAATCACATCAAAACTTGGCGCATATTGAACTTGGTAAACCACCTAACTGGAGATCCCAGAGATGAGGCAGTGCAGCGATGTATTAAAGACGTAAATGACCGTGTAAAATGTTCGAACCCATTGCATGGTTTATTGAAAATATCGGTAGGCAGTATGTAATCTGTGTGTATACTGACGATAACTCTTGTGATTTGTATGACACTGTGATCAAATCGCCACTGTCGTTGAGTATGACCACAAAATATGAGGTCCATAAATGCTACTCAAAGTGTTATCCAATCTGTTGAAACTTTGTGATAGCCCAAATCGTTTACTAGGAACGCTAACACAAGAAGCAGTGTGTCACAGTTAATTACCTTCCGGTCTAGCTTTATCGTTTTTATTCTCTTCCTTTTGATCAAACGTTTCATTACGAATACTCTTCGACACTGTTACCATAAACAGTGGATAAAGTTACACTGCGTTGTCAGGCTCATGGCCGTTTATTCACAAATGAATAGGTGAAACTACATCGATTGACGTTTGGAATAAGAATAGCGACCACGTGGATATTATTCAACCGGATAACGGCTAAGGCCACTGAAGTACGCAAATGAGTGGTTGCTCGTGGAGGCGTTTTGTGTAATATGCGACCTGTTCAACAGTAAACTAACCACTATCTCCGACAGCCTTTTAAGACACGATGATTATGCGACTAAGAGTCGGCACTGTCTGACACTAAATTATCTCGAGCAACACACTATATGGCTTGCCATTGGACACTATCAAAGATCGGTGTGAACACTCAGTACACGTGCATAACATAAGCAGTGTGTAAACCGATAAACACGAACACCACAAGGTGTCGGCTATCACATGACAAATTACAGCTGGAATCAAAACGGACGAGTCATCGCATTCTGTTTCCGTTCAATCATTTCGCGAACTCGTACTAGTTGATTAACAACGACAATGACTATTAAATGGTCTTAGGTTCGAGTCCGGTTGCCACTAACGATGTTCGATGGCCAGACAATGGTCGGTTTCCACAATAACACTGTATGTCGCAGGACGAAAACAGTTTATGAGAACATCCGTTTGATGGGGTTGTGATTTGAATTTGAAATAAAACTAAATATTCTATCTATATTTTCCATGGGATAGTAGTCATTTGTGACTTAGTACGTTTAATACTTTTTATTTTGCAACAAGATTGAACTGCTGATGAGAGTTCGGGGATTCGATTGACATTAATTGAACATCACTTATAGTTGTAGCTTCCTCACTCATAAGGAGTTTTCAGGAAACCTCTTCAGAAAATAAGCAGACCTTAATTGCGCTCTTGGTGGAAATCACCAGTAGTGCATATCTTTACCATGGATGAAAGATGAATTCCGACCACGCTTTCATGAGACAACGGTGTTGACCATCGCAAGATTAGCAATACGTTAGGCAAGAAAGCGCTTTCCAAACTACTAACCAGTAGTCAAAAATATGGTGCATCAGGTGTAATAAAAATGCGGTGTTCAATCCAGCTGAAAAATCTTAATTGCAGAATTATTCACTGGAGTCAGCAGGCGGTAACCGTCCCCTATCCAGCAACTTGATCAGCGTTGAAAAGCGAGAGTGGTCGAGAGTTTAGATATGGTCATTTGACCGTGTATGAGGCACGGTTGCTACGTGATTAACACATGAGGACGTAGGTCAGAGTTCAACTCCCGGAGGCAGCAACAGGAATATTCACTGCTGGAGAGCTCGAGCAGGTCCAAAACTAGAGAATGGTTCTTGCTTTTGAAACAAATTTAAATAAAATGTCTAGCCCCATGTAAAGACTGCCGCCCAACGTAAATGGTATTCAATTTGCAAGAACCAGAGTATTAGACTACACAAAAAAACTGAGTATTTACCATGTAATCGTTATAACGCTTTGCAGTTCGCTAGCGTGGAGAGATAATCCACCTCGAAATACCAGTTTGTGCTTAGGATACGGTCGGTGATCACCCTATGACTAAGGATTAAGGGTAATGTATATCATGTAATATACCACAACATACCATGGGTCTTACGTAGGTGGGTCGCAGAGGCAAATCATGCTGCGTTAGAGAAAGCCTACACGAACGTACAAAATTACACAACGTAGTGTGAATTAGATCTGTGTACACAGCAATCATGCAAAATTAGCGAACAGTAAGTCTCTGCTAAGGAAGGCCATAAATAGCGAAAAACAATTTACTTTTGTTAAACAAACCTTCAGAGCAGGTGGTCAAGTAGGACAAATGCAACTGTCAACAATACTTCGGAGCAATGCACCAGTGAATGTACAGTTTATAACATAATTTCCTATCAGGTTAAACAACTAATCTGCTAAAGTCGGAATTCGGTTTGGCTAGATTACGCTAGCAGAGGTGAGAATTATATTAATTAGAATTCGTCGTCTCAGCTTACACTCATGAAAAGGTTACATTTTAAACCATAAATTGCAATGCACAAGATAGACATTTACTCCGCAGTACCTTTCGTTACAATATTGGAGACGGAATAAGAACGTCTGTCGAGTACATTCACCCGACTGTCAACGGCATTGTCAAGTACAGAGTTTACGACAACAGCTGAGACATCCTCGACAAATACTGCCATTTCTTCTTTCCTCATAAAGGATATTCTTTTAGTTGTCAATCAAGTTGTAAAACCGTTTCCTACTGACTTCACAACTGACCGAGAGTTTGAATTGGTTCACTCCATCACTAGTCTCTAGTATAATTGTAATTTTGGAAGAAAACGTCAATTTCCAATTCTGTTGGGGACTACACATATGGATAAGTGACAGGATAAGCGCTGGTCAGATTTACGGGCTATCGGCCAATCAAACGCACAGTATGAAGATACCTTCTAACTGGACGAATTCGTTACAACAGTACGCAAAGACTAACGTGTTGGATCATGGGTGAACAGTGTTCAACATTTCATGTTCGCTACGTGAAAGGTTGTTACGTCGAAAGTGTTGGTATTCTACCCAGACCCACAGTGGATTTATTCATGGTTTGACGTGGAGGTTTTTGTGTACTCCAGCAAGAGACGTGATCCCTTGACCAGTCTACTCACGCTGTGAATGGGTGTCATTAGATGACGAAAAATTCTCTATCCTACGTTTGAGGGCAACCAGTTTGCTGTCTGCAACCTGGTACGAGTTCCTGTTACGCTCTGCAGAAAAGGTCTGCTTAACGGCGTTCTCAGCGACTTAGTTCCTATACTTAATTGGTTTGTATACCGTGACAACGAAGCCTACAACGAGAAGGAACCACTGTCAGGGTCTGCCTTGAACAGGCCCTAAGTCGGCGTCATGATCTAGGTTTGACTTTAATTACACAGAACAGTCTAGCTCCAACGTTGTTTTTGTGGATGAAGTGAATATAAATAGCAGAATATTGTCATAAACAGTAAACCCCACCGACATACTTTCGAAAAATGTGCAATATCCAATATATATTAACACAGTAGGATTTAGAAATACGCAGCGATCCAATAAGCATGGCATATGTTGTCAGATTATCCAACCCTAGACAGCGGAAGCAATCAGGGGATATAGCCGGCAACCCTTGAGCTCGGCAATTGGCTGTGCCGTTATCGAATTAATCGTGAGCTTTTTATAAACCAGTCCACAAGGTGCGTTATAATCAGGGGGAACATTCGCGGTCAACATGAAACGGATTTGATTTCAAATACGCATGCCTACGATAGAGTACTGTAAGTTGAAAAGTAAAAAGTTACTTCTCAAGGTGCATTCGGAGGTGTTGTTGGCTAGAATTTGTGTCACATGCAGACAATAAAATGTATTAACAGTTACCTTGACATAAGAAGAACCCTTACAAAAACGAAAAACAACCAGCTGTGTCTAGCCTGAAAAGACATTTGAATAGGCAGTGTGTGTATGTGGGTGCGCGAATACAGACAATGAACCAGCAACCACCC
>LOND01005335.1:21174-36602 GCA_014220965.1 Paragonimus kellicotti
TAGCCCTCAGTACAAACGATGCCCAAAAGTCGGTTCAAATCGCACAATCAGAAGCACTCTAACAGTCGAGTATCAAAACTGATGCTGGCCGGTGGTATATGACAATGGAACAGAACTGGGTAAAATATACAGTTCGCAACTTTATTAACAGTCAAAACCACAAAGCCAAACTTGTTCCTCCAGCATGCTGTTTTTCGACCGTAATGATTCTAGGCAAGATGATCGATGCGAAAAACTGAGTTATACTGTGTCAAGGTAAGTTCCGTGGCGTTGGAATGTAACGCTGAAACCATTCTCGGAATCTCAATCATTATCACCATCATCACGATCACACTAACTACCAGAAAAACGGGGGGAAAAGCAAACCCTGTACAGAAAAACAAGAAAAAAGAGGGGAGAAAACCTAACTAATAAAGTCATCTCTGTCTAGATTCAAACATTCTAGCTTCAAGGTGCCCACACCTGCAAACAAACAACCGAGCTGTAAGTGAAAGTAAGGCGTCATCAGCTTCCTTACGGCTTTCACTGCCCCGCGTCATTAAGTGCACTCACTTCACAGACAACTCGGACAAACAACGACAACATTCACGCCACTGAGCTCGATTAGCCACCATCTCACCTAACGTCTCCAGCCATCGACTCTGTGAGTGGCGCGGTCCCCAGTCCGAGTGACAAACCCGAACTACAGTGGCAAACCCGTTTGTGAACGGTTTCATTTGTTTACGCCAGCTCATCATCTGTCCACCTCGCACCTTCACGCCAGACAGCCGCAGATTCGGCAAACAGTGCTCGGCGTGGCAAACGACTAGCTGGCACTCCTAGTACACGACCTAACCATCTAAGTCTGTGCAATTGTAGTGACTGAACAAAAGAACTCGTTTGACAACCAGTGCCAAACACCCGCTTCCTAAACTCCTCATCTGCTTACTCCGCTTGGTTCACCCGCATACGAGCAGTTAGTCGTACGTAGACATCTGGTGTCAAAATACCTACAGCGGCTCACCGTCCTCCTACCTTTGCAGCGGCTCAAGATTTCACGTTCTGCCCGTAAAATAATAAGCGTCCTCACTGGTTGTTTGAACATACTGACACTCCCGCACATACTTCTCTTCTGTTCGCCATATTGTACCACAGATTAGCGAACAACTTCGTCCTAGCCTTAGAAATACGCGCTTCTTCTGTTTCATTCCCTACACCTCCGCTGATGCAGCTTCCTAAGTATACAAACCGGTCAGCAACCTATACGACTTCATCGTCTAACATCAAATCTACGTAATCACAGCAATCTTGCAGAAGCACTTTGCATTTTGAGGCTGCAAAGCGCATTCCGAAGTACTTAGCAGAACGCGAAATAGCGTTGTCAAACAGCAACACCTTATCGTCAGCATAATCAAGATCAGTCAGTCTTTCACCAGGTAGGAGGTCCACGCCGGCATCATTTGAGTGCCGCAGACAGTCCTCCATTATTTCGTCTATGACGAAATTGAACAAAAATGGTGAAAGGGGACAGCCTTGACGTACGCCGCTCCTGGTGCTGAAACTGTCAGACAGTTCACCGTAAACCCTAACCTGAGCTGAAGTATGGGAATAAAGCGCCGACAGTATGTTCACATACTTGGTCGGTACACCCCTGCGTTTAAGCGACTCTAAAAGTGTAGATCGATCCACCGAATCAAACGCACCTTTATAGTCGAGAAATACGGCGATTGTTGGCCGGCGGTACACATGACGCTGCTCCAGAATTTGGCGAAGAGTGAAAATTTGATCTATACATCCACGTTCTGGACGAAACACTGCATGTTATTCCCTAATTCGCAAGAAACAAGAGAGGCCTGAAGCTGAATGGCAAGAGACGGAACTTACCGGCTCAGTGTTACTACAGTTAGCTACATCTGTTGTGGGACCTGTAGAGTAATTATCAGAAATGGAGGTCGGGAGGGGCCTGAGAGCTAAATTTGATAGGACAGTGGGAGGGGTCAGCAGTAGCATGTTTTCGCCTATCCACCCTGCTGTATGCAGCAGATAGGGCGACCCGGTTTATACTGCGAGACGGCCGATGCAGTATGGAATTACTTGTGTTGTGATTATTCATGGTTGTGTGTGGGCTGAGATACTGCCAGGACGCCCAGACCTAGACAGGAGAACGATTAGGGTTCTCAACCAAAGCCTTTGGCTCAAAAGCCTGTACCGCAAGGCAGCGGTGGGTGGCAATGTACCAGAACTGGTACTTTTTCCGGAAAAAGATGCCAACCTTCTTCCAACCCCCAACCTGGAGGACCAGGAGACTGGTTTGTCAGACCTCTACCCATTGGCCTGCCTGGTATGAGTGACTCTATCGGTGTGGTGGCCACACCGTCCAGTTTAGCCCAATAGGTCATCGAGATGCGCAAGCCGTCACACCACGTCAAGGTCCAGTCTCGTTGTGACGCTCAAATTGAGAAAGCTGCCACAAACTTGAAGGGACAGTGGCACTCGGGAGAGGAGGCTTGTTTGTGGGGATGATTTCCGATCACATCCTCTCCAAGTAAGCAAGCCAGAGCGGTGTTAAATATCTCCTTCCCTCCAGCTAGCAGACTTCGCGCTATAGCTACGAAGAAGTCATTCAGACATCTTGTGACGCTACCCGCGAAGATGAGCATGTGGAATGTGTTGGGTAAACCGGCAGAAATGCAGGCAACTCAGGCTGATTTGAAAGGAGTCTCACTGGATCGCTCTTTGCAAGAGATCCCAGTTTGCTAGAACAAGGTCATACCTCACAGCTGGCGCCAAACTCTAAGCCAAAGCCCTAATCCCCACTCTCAGGTTGGGGCTAGTGTTCCCAAAGGGATCAACCCACGCGGCTAAACTCACAGCAGAGGCGACTGCCTTCGTCCCCTTGGTTAGCCAACCCTTTTTGGACCTGCCTTGGTGGGACCTAATTCCTCTTAGGTGGCAGGTTTGGGATAACGTCACATCGTTCGGATAAAGGCAGGTGGTTGTTTCAACCATACACGGATCACGCTATTTTTAACCTGTACTAGCTTCAGACACCATGCGCATCATTGTTATACTTGGCGATCCCTTCTCCGAATCAGGTCCGGTTTCAGGTAAACCATCTACGTGTTAGTATAAGTGGCGGGGTTCCATTCAAGACTGTCGTTCTTATTGGAGCACATGCTTGGATTCAGATCATGCGTTGGTACGTTGCCGTTTTGTTCTTACTTTTGCTGGGCAACGACCTCACCGACAGGAACGGCCTGGCTGTTGAGAGACTGGCTATGCCTTGATAAACATAATTACCAAACTGGCTTAGGAGGCGTGCGCAGCAGTTCCCACTTCGAAGATTCTCATAGCTGTTGGACCGAGATCTCCCAGGCCATTTATGAAGCAGGTACTGTAGCATGCAGCACGGTGGTTTGTGGGTTAAACAAACATTGATTTCAGAGAAATCCCTGAGTTGTCAGATGCCAAACGAAACGTTCCTCCTGGCAGTTCATTTAATCAAGTTTAGGAGAGATATCCGTAGGAAACTGAAACGTAGTCTAAAGGCTGATCGTGAGGCTTGGTTAGTGGAAAAAGTTAAGGAAATGGAAACCGCTTTTGTTTCAAGGGAACATCGGCACACTCTGCAATTTTATCCGTGCTACTGGTCCCGTCTGTTAGTGGAGCTATCAGCGAGACAGACGGTATAGTAGTGAAGATATGAAATTTGACAGATGGTACACTCATCCATAATATGTCCAGAAGGTTGGAGCGCCAGTTGGTACACTGAGAGTCAAGTTGGCTGGCCTCCCGATTCTATTGTGTTGCCGCCACAAACTTGTGATGTAGCACCCTGGTCAGTAGATTTAGGAACCACCCACTGAGACTGAGGTCCGTACTTACATTCCGGCTCTCAAATTTAACAAGGCTGCTGGCGCAGATGATCTGGTGCCGTCACCTTCCGAAGAAATTAGGGAGGCTCTAGTAGAGGCCTAGATTCGGTGGTTTCAATTCGTGTTGAGGACGGCGACCATTCCTCTAGTGAGGTTACTGATAACGTTCCCATAATCGAAAAACCGATGTTGTTTTAGTCAAAACCTAAGATAAAAACTCAGCTTGAAAATAATACGTGTACTAAAGCTATCTGCATCCATCTATATAATTTGTCATATCACTGCAGCTCGGCAGCAAACAATTAGGGAATAACATGCAGTGTTTCGTCCAGAACGTGGATGTATTGATCAAACTTTCACTGTTTGCCAAATTCTGAAGCAGCGTCGTGTATACCGCCTGCCAACAATTGCCGTATTTCTCGAGGGTGAGGGTGCGTCTGATTCAGTGGATCGATCTACACTTTGTGATCGTCTTGCTGCTCCAGACGGTCTAACACGCTCGGAATCCAAGATCCTGCTAGAAATTGCCTTTCATTTGCGCTCATTATCTGTCAGCTCACTTAGTAGGTGCTTAACGGGAACCTGTATTTCTATAATCAGCGTTTCAACCGTTCGGTACTCTCTGCGTTTCCTCTCTTCCCACCATTTTTGTTTAATTTCGTCATAGACGAAATAATGGAGGACTGTCTGCGGCACTCAAATGATGCCGGCGTGGACCTCCTACCTGGTGAAAGACTGATTGGTCTTGATTATGCTGACGACAAGGTGTTGCTGTTTGACAACGCTATTTCGCGTTCTGCTAAGTACTTCGGAATGCGCTTTGCAGCCTCAAAATGCAAAGTGCTTCTGCAAGATTGCTGTGATTACGTAGATTTAATGTTAGATAATGAAGTCATGGAGGTTGTTGACCGGTTTGTATACCTGGGAAGCTGCATCAGCGGAGGTGTAGGGAATGAAACAGAAGTACACATGGTATTGCTCCAAAATTGAGCGACAAGTGAAGTTTTGATAAATACACCCTCATCTAAGACGAAACCTTGTTCTTCCCGGATGTATGTCTCCCGAGCTGTGGGGTTGCGGGCGAAATTTGCTGGATGTTAGCATCCAAGTTATGGTTGAGGTTAGGCTAATTTCTGTATGGTTTTCGCAAGAGTCCTTGAATATGGAAACTTGTCATATAGCCTCAGTTCAGTAAGATGTTTTCTGTTGTCCAAGCCTTCACTGATGCCTGCTCAACTTCTTTGAAAGAAACAGACAGGAGGTCATCCGGGACAACAGTCGTATTGCGTTTGGAAGCCGAAGTGCAATCGTGGACCTCAGCCTTGCTGGGTGGTTTCACTTTTACCAACCAGGACACTCATCATCATCGTCGTCATCAAAGACAGCATTACATCAGTGCTTCGCATCTGTTTTTAACCATCGTACAACCATGAAGAAATACGCAAGTTGTAGCTGAGAAAAAAGTAGAAGTAAGTGACCAGTCTATTAGAATCAGCCATGTCTATACTCAAACGTTCAACATCTAGGTGTCTACACCTCACAAACGAACAGTCGACCTAAAAGTAAAAGTAAGATGTCGTTAGCAGGACAGCTTCTAGCGGCTGTCGCCGTCCCAAGTCACTGAGTGCATTTAATTCACAGACAGCGTGGTCGACCGAAAGGATTTACGCCGTTGATCCATATTAACCGATCTCTCATCTGAGGTCTCCAACCACCGAATCTGTGAGCCATAGGGACAATCGAACGTCTTTTCGACGCCACAGATGACGCAGGTTGGCAAAGGCAACTGTAAATGAACTAGTCTAACGATTTACAGGAAAACCATCATCATCACCGCCGACGCCGGTAGATTAACAGCCGGCACAATCTCATAAAAAGTAGGCATAGTAAGTAAAACATCACCCCGGTGGTAAAAAAAGGAAGGACAGAGAAAAACAACCCCAGTTCGAGAGGTCTACAAAGGTGTGTTCAAACAATCAATTTATGCACACTTGGTAAGCTAAATGTGATCAAAAAAAGCTGTTGAGCACGATGTAACGACAGGGCGGTATGTGCAAAGTAGTTGCCCTACAAATTGCACTTCATCACTTCGTTGGTAGAAATTACACCACAGATGTTATATAAAGAAAGCAGTACCAAACATATCATTGAAATCGTCACGTCCATTAACGTCTTCGGACGGAAGTTAAATAAACCACAAAGCCTCCAGCCTGGAGGACGACCATTACTCGCAATTTCCCACCTGCTGGCGGATGCCTTAATTGCTATCTGCCAAGTCATGGGCTACACATCCTACCAGAATCTGACTACATGAACTTGCTTAGTTCTTATAGCTAAAGCACAATACCCAGCGTCCTCACTGCTTACAAGTTAAAATCTTCACATGGGCGTTATGAAACATAAACGTTGATGAAAAATCCCAAGTTTGGTTCCCCCGAAAATTGAGGACAAGGCTTTGCAGTCGTGGAGTACCCCAGTTTCGGCTGCAATATCAGAGGTCCTGAATCTAAGTGATACGTCTTCTCGACGTCAAAGACGACTAGGATGGTGAAGGTTGCCTCAACCTTACAAATATGAGATCTAACTCGAATCCCTCACCCAAGCCATTGGTGACACAACTTTCCAAGTAGATGAGTAGGTCAATATTTACAACAATATTATCATTCCAAGATGGAAACAACACTTTATGCTCTGAACCTGTAAAACATATTCAAAGTGGCTCGGCAGAAAGAGGAATGTTAAAACCATCAACACTTTTTACCAGCATTGTCAAACAACAACACATGATCGTCAGCGGAATCAAACACTTACTGATATAGCAGGAAGTCAGCCTGGATCCCATGAACATTGTACACAATAATCCATTATTTTTGTTATTAAGAAAATAGATCAGAATTATGGAAACAATTATCGTGGCGGGTAGCAATTTTAGCATGGTGTGGGAGTGGCAGCACCAAGATGCAATCTGAGATGAGTCAAGCTATCAGGGTAGCATGTCGGTGGTGTGTTCATAAACAACTTTTACAGAAGATCCGACTGTGAAAAAAAACAAGTGGATTTGAGAAAATGACAACGGTTGCGTGTTTCGATGCAGCGTGATCGATGAGATAAGTAGCGAAGTGATGTCGAGAGTTTAAAAACTTGACAATCGAAATCAATTATCCTGCCCTATGAAACTCATTAAATAGTTCGTTGGGAACTATTACGCATATTGAGCTGAAATTCGTCACTGCACCAGTCAAATAATGACAACTTGGAATCCAACACACCTAGTAGGTCTAGCCCTCAGTACAAACGACGCCAAAAGTCGGTTCAAATCGCACAATCAGAAGCACTCTAACAGTCGAGTATCAAAACTGATGCTGGCCGGTGGTATATGACAATGGAACAGAACTGGGTAAAATATACAGTTCGCAACTTTATTAACAGTCAAAACCACAAAGCCAACTTGTTCCTCCAGATGCTTGTTTTTCGAGCCGTAATGATTCTAGGCAAGATGATCGATGCGAAAAACTGAGTTATACTGTGTCAAGGTAAGTTCCGTGGCGTTGGAATGTAACGCTGAAACCATTCTCGGAATCTCAATCATTATCACCATCATCACGATCACACTAACTACCAGAAAAACGGGGGGAAAAGCAAACCCTGTACAGAAAAACAAGAAAAAAGAGGGGAAGAAACCTAACTAATAAAGTCATCTACGTCTATATTCAAACATTCAACATCAAGGTGCCTACACCTTGCAAACAAACAACCGAGCTGTAAGTGAAAGTAAGGCGTCATCAGCTTCCTTACGGCTTTCACTGCCCCGCATCATTAAGTGCACTCACTTCACAGACAACTCGGCCAAACAACGACAACATTCACGCCACTGAGCTCGATTAGCCGCCATCTCACCTAACGTCTCAAGCCACCGACTCTGTGAGTCGCGAGGGCCCCAGCCCGGGAGACGAACCCGACCTACAGTGGCCAACCCCTTCGTGAACGATTTCATTTGTCTACGCCAGGTCATCATCTGTCCACCTCGCACCTTGCGCCAGTCAGGCCGCAGCGTCGGCAAACAGTGCTCGGTGTGGCAAACGACTAGCTGGCATCCTTAGTACATGACCTAACCATCTAAGTCTGTGCAAATGTAGCGACTGAACAAAAGAACTCGTTTGACAATCAGTGCCAAACACCCGCTTCCTAACCTCCTCGTTGCTTACTCGCTGGTGCCACCCGATACGAGCGATCGAACGCAGACATCGGTGGTCAAATACCTGAAGACGGTTCACGTCCTCTACCCTGAGCGGCCAGGTTTCGCTGCCGTAAAGTAATACAGCCCTCACTGTTGTCTGATATACACGACCCCACAAGCTTCTCTCTGTCGCCATAGGTGTCTCAGATTAGCGAACACCGCCCTAGCCTTGGAAATACGCGCTTCTATTTCATTCCCTACACCTCCGCTGATGCAGCTTCCCAAGGTATACAAACCGGTCAACAACCTATACGACTTCATTATCTAACATTAAATCTACGTAATCACAGCAATCTTGCAGAAGCACTTTGCATTTTGAGGCTGCAAAGCGCATTCCGAAGTACTTAGCAGAACGCGAAATAGCGTTGTTAAACAGCAACACCTTGTCGTCAGCATAATCAAGACCAATCGGTCTTTCACCCAGTAGGAGATCCACGCCGTTATCATGTGAGTGTCGCAGATAGTCCTCCATTATTTCGTCTATGACGAAATTAAACAAAAACGGTGGAAGAGGACAACCTTGACGTACACCGCTCCTTTTGCTGAAACTATTAGACAGTTCACCGTTAACCCTAACCTGAGCTGAAGTATGGGAATAAAGCGCCAACAGAAGGTATCACGATAGTTTTGGCTGAGTTTTACCGCTGTGCTCTCGACCGCGACTCACAAAGTGTAGATCGATCCACCGAATCAGACGCACCCTCACCCTCGAGAAATACGGCAATTGTTGGCAGGCGGTATACACGACGCTGCTTCAGAATTTGGCAAACAGTGAAAGTTTGATCAATACATCCACGTTCTGGACGAAACACTGCATGTTATTCCCTAATTCGCAAGAAACAAGAGAGGTCTGAAGCTGAATGGCAAGAGACGGAACTTACCGGCTCAGTGTTACTACAGTTAGCTACATCTGTTGTGGGACCTGTAGAGTAATTATCAGAAATGGAGGTCGGGAGGGGCCTGAGAGCTAAATTTGATAGGACAGTGGGGGGTCAGCAGTAGCATGTTTTCGCCTATCCACCCTGCTGTATGCAGCAGATAGGGCGACCCGGTTTATACTGCGAGACGGCCGATGCAGTATGGAATTACTTGTGTTGTGATTATTCATGGTTGTGTGTGGGCTGAGATACTGCCAGGACGCCCAGACCTAGACAGGAGAACGATTAGGGTTCTCAACCAAAGCCTTTGGCTCAAAAGCCTGTACCGCAAGGCAGCGGTTGGGTGGCAATGTACCAGAACTGGTACTTTTTCCGGAAAAAGATGCCAACCTTCTTCCAACCCCCAACCTGGAGGACCAGGAGACTGGTTTGTCAGACCTCTACCCATTGGCCTGCCTGGTATGAGTGACTCTATCGGTGTGGTGACCACACCGTCCAGTTTAGCCCAATAGGTCATCGAGATGCGCAAGCCGTCACACCACGTCAAGGTCCAGTCTCGTTGTGACTGCTCAAATTGAGAAAGCTGCCACACAATTTGAAGGACAGTGCATTACGGGAAGTAGGCTTGATTTGTGGGGATGGTTTCCGATCACATCATCTCCAAGTAAGCAAGCCAGAGCGGTGTTAAATATCTCCTTCCCTCCAGCTAGCAGACTTCGCGCTATAGCTACGAAGAAGTCATTCAGACATCTTGTGACGCTACCCGCGAAGATGAGCATGTGGAATGTGTTGGGTAAACCGGCAGAAATGCAGGCAACTCAGGCTGATTTGAAAGGAGTCTCACTGGATCGCTCTTTGCAAGAGATCCCAGTTTGCTAGAACAAGGTCATACCTCACAGCTGGCGCCAAACTCTAAGCCAAAGCCCTAATCCCACTCTCAGGTTGGGGCTAGTGTTCCCAAAGGGATCAACCCACGCGGCTAAACTCACAGCAGAGGCGACTGCCTTCGTCCCCTTGGTTAGCCAACCCTTTTTGGACCTGCCTTGGTGGGACCTAATTCCTCTTAGGTGGCAGGTTTGGGATAACGTCACATCGTTCGGATAAAGGCAGGTGGTTGTTTCAACCATACACGGATCACGCTATTTTTAACCTGTACTAGCTTCAGACACCATGCGCATCATTGTTATACTTGGCGATCCCTTCTCCGAATCAGGTCCGGTTTCAGGTAAACCATCTACGTGTTAGTATAAGTGGCGGCGCTTCCATTCAAGACTGTCGTTCTTATTGGAGCACGTGCTTGGATTCAGATCATGCGTTGGTACGTTGCCGTTTTGTTCTTACTTTTGCTGGGCAACGACCTCACCGAGCGGAACGGCCTGGCTGTTGAGAGACTGGCTATGCCTTGATAAACATAATTACCAAACTGGCTTAGGAGGCGTGCGCAGCAGTTCCCACTTCGAAGATTCTCATAGCTATTGGACCGAGATATCCCAGGCCATTTATGAAGCAGGTACTGTAGCATGCGCACGGTGGTTTGTGGGCTAAACAAACATTGGATTTCAGAGAAATCCCTGGAGTTGTTAGAAGCCAGACGGAAGGTTCCTCCTGGCAGTTCATATAACAAGTCTAGGAAGAGATATCCGTAGGAAACTGAAACGTAGTCTAAAGGCTGATCGTGAGGCTTGGTTAGTGGAAAAAGTTAAGGAAATGGAAACCGCTTTTGTTTCAGGGAACATCGGCACACTCTGCAATTTTATCCGTGCTACTGGTCCCGTCTGTTAGTGGAGCTATCAGCGAGACAGACGGTATAGTAGTGAAGATATGAAATTTGACAGATGGTACACTCATCCATAATATGTCCAGAAGGTTGGAGCGCCAGTTGGTACACTGAGAGTCAAGTTGGCTGGCCTCCTGCTTCTATTGTGTTGCCGCCACAAACTTGTGATGTAGCACCCTGGTCAGGTAGATTTAGGAACCACCCACTGAGACTGAGGTCCGTACTTACATTCCGGCTCTCAAATTTAACAAGGCTGCTGGCGCAGATGATCTGGTGCCGTCACCTTCCGAAGAAATTAGGGAGGCTCTAGTAGAGGCCTAGATTCGGTGGTTTCAATTCGCGTTGAGGACGGCGACCATTCCTCTATGTTGAGGTTACTCGATAACAGTTCCCATAATCGAAAACACCAGGAGATGTGGTGTTTTGTCAAAAACCTAAGATAACAAACATCAAGCTTGACTCAACTTAAATACGTGTATCTAAAGGCGTATCTGCATCCATCTATATAATTTTGTCCATATCACTGCAGCTCGGCCACAGCAAACAATTAGGGAATAACATGCAGTGTTTCGTCCAGAACGTGGATGTATTGATCAAACTTTCACTGTTTGCCAAATTCTGAAGCAGCGTCGTGTATACCGCCTGCCAACAATTGCCGTATTTCTCGAGGGTGAGGGTGCGTCTGATTCGGTGGATCGATCTACACTTTGTGAGTCTGACTGCTCCAGAGCGGTAACCACGCCGAGAATAAGTATCCCTTGTGAAATATCTCATTTGCGCTATTATCTGTAGCTCGACTAGGCTAGGTGCCTCTAACTGGGAACTGTATCTATAATCAGCTCTTCAACCGTTCGGTCACGTTCTGCGTTGTCCTCTTCTTTCACCATTTTTGTTCAATTTCGTCATAGACGAAATAATGGAGGACTGTCTGCGGCACTCAAATGATGCCGGCGTGGACCTCCTACCTGGTGAAAGACTGACTGATCTTGATTATGCTGACGACAAGGTGTTGCTGTTTGACAAACGCTATTTCGCGTTCTGCTAAATACTTCGGAATGCGCTTTGCAGCCTCAAAATGCAAAGTGCTTCTGCAAGATTGCTGTGATTACGTAGATTTAATGTTAGATAATGAAGTCATGGAGGTTGTTGACCGGTTTGTATACCTGGGAAGCTGCATCAGCGGAGGTGTAGGGAATGAAACAGAAGTACACATGGTATTGCTCCAAAATTGAGCGACAAGTGAAGTTTTGATAAATACACCCTCATCTAAGACGAAACCTTGTTCTTCCCGGATGTATGTCTCCCGAGCTGTGGGGTTGCGGGCGAAATTTGCTGGATGTTAGCATCCAAGTTATGGTTGAGGTTAGGCTAATTTCTGTATGGTTTTCGCAAGAGTCCTTGAATATGGAAACTTGTCATATAGCCTCAGTTCAGTAAGATGTTTTCTGTTGTCCAAGCCTTCACTGATGCCTGCTCAACTTCTTTGAAAGAAACAGACAGGAGGTCATCCGGGACAACAGTCGTATTGCGTTTGGAAGCCGAAGTGCAATCGTGGACCTCAGCCTTGCTGGGTGGTTTCACTTTTACCAACCAGGACACTCATCATCATCGTCGTCATCAAAGACAGCATTACATCAGTGCTTCGCATCTGTTTTTAACCATCGTACAACCATGAAGAAATACGCAAGTTGTAGCTGAGAAAAAAGTAGAAGTAAGTGACCAGTCTATTAGAATCAGCCATGTCTATACTCAAACGTTCAACATCTAGGTGTCTACACCTCACAAACAAACAGTCGACCTAAAAGTAAAAGTAAGATGTCGTTAGCAGGACAGCTTCTAGCGGCTGTCGCCGTCCCAAGTCACTGAGTGCATTTAATTCACAGACAGCGTGGTCGACCGAAAGGATTTACGCCGTTGATCCATATTAACCGATCTCTCATCTGAGGTCTCCAACCACCGAATCTGTGAGCCATAGGGGTACCAAACCGGAAGATAAGCCCTACCTACAGTAGTCAACTTGTCGATGAACGACTTCGTTTGTCTGCGCTAGGTTATCATTCGTCTGCAAGTTCGTGGCGGTGACTCATTAAAAGCGGGAAGCCAGCTTCACTGTCGGTCATTCCCGTTTCTTGACAGCTGGCCGTTACAGTCGATGGAGCCGTTGGTAATCGAAAGTAAGAACAAAAAACGGATCAACGCTGAGTCTGAATCTAAGTATGTACTCTTAAATGAACGATACACTTGAACAGGGTCATGCTGCATGTAACTAACAGCTAACTGACTCTACATGAGATCGTATCTGATTGGGTGGGGGAGGGTACCAAATAAAGCAGTTACACACACAATGTGTATAACTGGTGGTAGCGGAAAATAGTTTTTGCCCGGTGCACCACTGTAACAGCCGTCCTCCGTTATCCGAATGATGTCAGCCCAAACCTACCACCTAAACGAGACTCAGTCTCACCAAGGCAGCCGACGTGGGCATTCTCCGGACTCATTTCCGGCTAGAATGCTCGTAAGAGTTCTGAACTAGCCTGATGACTGATCATCATCATCACAGACAATACGTGAGTGTTTCTCACTGCTGCCTACCACACAACCATGAAAAAAAGCCCTGCACAGAAAAACAAGAAAAAAGAGGGGAAAGAAACCTAACTACTAAAGTCATCTACGTCTATATTCAAACATTCAGCTTCAAGGTGCCCATACCATGCAAACAAACAACCGAGCTGTAAGTGAATGTAAGTGAATCCAGCAAATTTCGCCCGCAACCCCACAGCTCGGGAGACATACATCCGGGAAGAACAAGGTTTCGTCTTAGATGAGGGTGTATTTATCAAAACTTCACTTGTCGCTCAATTTTGGAGCAATACCATGTGTACCGTCTGTTAGCAGTTGTCGTTTTTCTCGACTGTAGTAGCACGTTCAACTCAGTGGATCGATTTGCACTTTTATAGTTTCTTAAACGCATGGGCGGGTCGAATAAGCATGCGGACATAATGTCGATGTTTCAATCCTGGACATCACCTCAAGTTAGGGGGTATGATGGGTTATTTGACAGTTTGCTCACTGAGAGCGGCATACGTCAAGGCGTCTTTTATTTGAACCATTTATGTTCAATTTTGTCACGGACAAAAAAATGAAAGGCGGTCTGCATCACCCACAAAATGATGGCATAAACTTTACTTGCAGGGAGGATGATTGAATTTAGCAATGCTGACGACTGAGCACAACAGTAGACGTTACTTTGCACCCACCCAAATACTTCGGAATCCAGTCTGTAAACTCAAAATGCAAAGCGCCTCTGCACGACTGCTGTGATCACGTAAGGTTATAGAGTGGAAGTTCCAACGGTTCTTGGCAGATTTGTGGACAGAGAAAGTTGCACCATTAGTGGAGACAGGGGGAAAATGAAATGGAAGCTCGTATCTCTAAGATTAGGACAGTACATATGACGCTAGAACAACGCCAGTGACAGAGAAACAGCTTTCCGGAGCTTAAGGGTCGCATATATAAGACGACTGTGACGGATGTGTTAACTTACGACCGCGAAAACTGGTCATTCAGAATGAAAGTGAATGGCATTCGGATACTGACATTTGCATTCGCATAAGATGGCATCAACGAATTAGCAATGAGGAGGTTAAGAAGTGGGTATTTAATAGGCTGTCCAATCTTCAAGCATGCACAAACTTGGTTGGTTAGATCAGATACCTAGGACGTCATCTAGTTGTCTGCCACACTGAACCCTGGTTGTCAGTGTCGAGGCCGACTGGTGTGAAGTTCAAGGTGGACGAGTGATGAATTGATTTAGAGGAATGGGGGCAACTACCACCGTAGGTCGGGTACAGGTCTCGGTGACTGGAGACTTTAGGTGAAACGCCGGTTAATCGGGATCAGTGGCGCGTGTGATGCCGTTGCTTTGCCGAGTTGTCCGTGAAGTCAGTGTAAGCAATGACGCGGTGGAGTCTGTAAGGGAGCTACCGTACTGATGACGCCATACATGGAAAACCTAGTTTTTGTTTCCAAGGGAGCTAAATTCTTAGGTCTACAGGTAGTTGATTCTAACAGTTATCTCCCCTCCCTTCCCGCTCATTTTACTTAGCTAGAGCTGTCCTTTTTCACGGTCGCACGGCAGCTATGCATCGGCGCGAACCACTGATGTAGTGATGTCTTTGATAACGATTATTATGGTAATCACGAGTGCAGGTGAGTAAACCGAATCAAACCGATTCAAGGTCAAAACACTGAAAACAGTCCATTAACAGTGTACCATCTAAGTAACAGTGATTCGGAAACGTGGCATATTCGACACGCAATATGACGGGGAGGGGGGACTGCAAACTGTCGTTTCATGTTAATATATAAACGGGACATTGTGAGTAAAGGTCTTTTCGTCTATACGAACATCGAATAAAGAGCTCGGTTCAATACTTCCTGTGCGCTACCGTCAACGTTGAATGTGTGCACGAAGTTGCCGGTGCACTCGTCCTTTTATCAATTATACTGGCATACTTTCATGAGTTCTGGTGTGATTAGTACCGTAGTGCTTGTGACTAACCGTTTCCTTTTAGCTTACTTTTACACACGTATGTATTTACCTTCTGTTAAAACGACGTACAATTTTGTTGGAAGACACAACCGGTTACCGCGAGGATAGGCGGAAGACACTTGGTACGGCC
>LOND01005338.1:15744-26166 GCA_014220965.1 Paragonimus kellicotti
AATGGGCAAGCAACAGTGTAGAACAGATTGGAAAGTCTATGGGAATGCGACAGCTGCGATCAATTGTGGGTGATGTTCAACTTGAAATTAACCAAATCCCCGACTACTCATCAGTAATCTAAAATATCGCCTAGCAGGTTTAATGAGATCGGAGATTTCGACCTGTCTAGGAAGTCCTAATCGCGGGTTATCGATTGGAGTTAACAGACAGTAACTGTGTCTCTCGAGGCGATCGGGCAACCTGATCATTACTCACAAGCGAAAGTGGTTGAGCGTTCACATATGATAATTCGGTCGTGCCTAATGTGAGGTCAATGGCGCAGTGGTAAACACGGGAGGTCAAATGCCTTACACCTTGTAATATTCTCCTACTGAGTTTGATAACGTAGCAAAAATTTAGGGACTCAGTGAGTGACTGATAATCCTTTAAAGTTTGAATTTTTCAACCAAACCAATTTAGCAACTCACGTGTTATCACAAAGCAGTAGACAAATCTGGATGTGCCACACAATACAAAAGGCAGTGACATATCGCATTCCAGTTCTGTCTTAAATCCAAATGGAAGGGGTTAACATATTAGATACTAAGATTCCAAAACCACACAGGTAGCTGCGCACGTTATACACAATTTGTTCAGGTATGTACAACGCCTGATTCACAGAATTTTAACATCATACAATAAAGATATTCACATGCTAATTCTGTTCGTTCAGGCGTGACGTTATATGCAAAGCTGCATGAACAAAATCGATAATCAATCGATCGAACTTAGACATCAATCACTACACACAAGAAAGGACAAAAATGGCTAGGTTTAGCAGAAAGTAAACATTGGATGAGACTTGATGACTGACAGAACAATATGAAAGCATGACAATATGTAACCAGCTCTGATCCCAGCAGAACGACACGCAAGTAACTATCGTTCACTTGAGGTACCAAATTGTAACATTATCAAAAGCTAAAGTTATGTTTTTCAACACTACCTACCATTAATGCCTCAATTTTATTACTGTTATCTCATGGTTTAAAGTTCTTAGTTCAAATAAGCTCTTGAGGCAGCAATCGATCATCAAGTCACGGAAACCACTAACGAAAATGTATTGATATTAAAGAGTTCAGTGACTACGCGTTTTTATTGGTATGACCGTCTGTCCGTTTGTGAAATACCTATATCATATCCTTCATTCAGAAATGACCATGTCTGTTCACAGTAGATATGCAACAAAGACTTTGCTACTGTGCACTTCCGTCCTGTGACAGTTTGCTGGATTTTTAATCCATTCCACGTGAGATGTAACTTCATCTAAGTTGCTTAAGTTTACTGAAGCATGACCATTATTCTCGTCGGAAAAAGGACGGTATGAGCGTAGACTGTACGAGCGTTTGCAGCCAACGAAATTAGTTACAGTTCGACTTGTCGATGACGGCGTCATTCAATGTGAATGTAATCATCCCATCCGACTGAATGTTGTTTGCTTCGACGTGAAACTATGGTTTCTCTTTTGAGTGAGATGTAAATTGTGTCCCAAAACTAATTGTGACACTCGTGTCTGTCATCTGTTTTGTCAGTGTTTCTCTTACTGCAGAGTCCGGGTAATTCAAAGTTACTCAACGGTGCTCATTTGCTATAACAGGTGTAGTTTCAAAGAACAGACACAAAAAACGGCCAGCTTTACTGTGTCTTGGTGCAGGTTTAAAAAAATGATCCCGTGCCACAGACTGCATACTGCTTTACCTCAGATTGTGTTCAATTTCATTTCTTCATAAATCCGTTTAACATAATTTCAATATTACTGCTTTTCTCTTTTTATCTTAAAGTTCTAATATATATTCACTTACAGTGGAGAAAAACGGCTAATTGCTAAACGAGAGGCTGGCCCGTTTGTAAACAAGAAATTCGTAAAGGAGGTCCTTCAAGTGTCTGTCATTGAGACTGAGTTCCCCGTAAGTTCGAATGTTGTTAAAATGTATGACCAGAATATGAGAGGAGTTAAAAAAACTTGTTACTCTCTTCATCGAAGCAACTGTTTTACAATTATACTTGAAAATCAAAACCCTTCACTTGGTTTTGACGTTATCGGGTGCAGACTGCTACAGAAAAACACCAAACGGAACACTAGATGAAAAATAGTGTTCATTTAACCCGTTGGCAATGGTATGTATTTCAGGCCACCTCGTCTACCTCACAGATGTCGAACCCTCATAGGAACCTCGGCCTGTGGAAGGAAGTTTTTCTAACAGCATGAATGGTCTCGGTTTGAAACTATGCATATAAGTAATGTGTACAAGTAATCTATCATTCAACTGCCCAAACGCAACCAGTAAGGACGGCTCGGTAATCAAACCATGTTTCACATGTGTTACCTCGCATCACCTTGATTATAAAAAGTTAACACTGCAACTTTCATTATGCAAACAAATTGGATCTGCACATTAGTCATTTTTAACGGTCAGGAATATCTAGCAAAATGAGATGCCGTAAAACCGCTCCTCTTACTAAGCTGGGTAACTCAGTGAAACTGGTGATAAAAATTGAACAGAATCTACGGTTTGGCTGACCGTATAAGAGTACACTTCCAAACAACAGGGAGCAATCATAAACTGAAAGTGGCTTACCGATAACCTATTGGTCTGAACGGATACAAACCAGAATCCAAACTGTCAGTTTACACGGGACGCAACGGCACGTACAACAATCCTTCTATTACCGCGTCATAAGCAATACTCATAATGCAATGAACTACGTGGACCTAACCGAATAATGAAGGTGGCGGTTACTCCTGTTAGTGTTCTTACTCACCGCGTCACAAACGATGCTCACGACGAAGCTGGCTACTCGCGTCATCAACCTGTGTGGTATGTATAGTTGAAATTAAACACGCTAGTTCCATTACTGGACTGACGATTAGTCACAGTTAATTATTGCTTCACAAACTATGTACAGGAAGGACTAGTAATCCAGTAGTTAAGAATTTCCACGCGCATATCAATGACTTGAAAGTCACGCTGGATATCCGAAACACTACAGCGAAACAGAATAAAAGTGACGATGCAGACTTTTCACTGCGCTGAGTTTAAGGAAAACGCAAATTGTTTCTGATCTCTGATAGTTGTGAACAGTGGTGGTGTCGTTCGTAGCTCGGGTTGATGGTTTTGGTATTGGTATGTTCGCCGAGCTTGGCATTTAGGTTGCAAACGTTTCATCACCAAACGAGGTGACATCATCAGTGCGTAAGTGTTTCAGCGTATAGTTTTTGAGCGTGGAGGTTGGTGAAGTGCGATGGATGCCTGCTCTTATATAGCAGAGTGAGTTGACCTTCTGACCTGAGTTCTGATTGGTCGCTTCCTGTTGTTCATGACCTTTGACCTGATTCACCATTGGTTGATTCTTGATGCATCTGAACTTTGACCCAATGTCCGATTGGTTATTTCCTGTCGTCCTTGAGTCTTTGACCTGGAGCCTGATTGGCTTTTTTGTTGCTGTCGAACTTTGACCCCGAATTTGATTGGTTGGTCCTCGTAAATTTGTCCAGTAAGTCATTTCTTCGTTTTGGAATTATATCCAATTGGTTATTTGTTGGCTGGTATAGACTTTGGTCTGATCTGTTCAGGTTGCTCCGTTCAGGTTCACAGGAATTTGGGCTTGATGGTGTCTACATCTCTTCAATTCCTTGGTTCGTATTGGTTCATAGATTTTGTCCAGCTCGATGTGCTTGTTTATTGACCCGGCCGATGAATGCCAAGCCTCGAGAAATTCTCTTGCATGTCTGGTGTTGGCCTGAGTAAGGACTTCTGCGGTATCCAAGTTGAAGGTGTGTCCAGTTTCATCTTCGTGGACGGAGATCAAAGAAAATTGATCGTGTCTCTTGATGGCTAATTCGTGTTCACGTATTCGTGTTGATAACTTCCGTCCGGTTTGGCCGACGTAGTGTTGTCCACAGTCATTGCATTGGATTTTGTAAATGACGTTGCTTCTGTCGGCGGGTCTGAGTTTTTCTTTCGGTTTTGATAGTATTCTCCGTAGTGTTGCCGTTGGTTTGTGTGCTAGCGTGATACCATGTGGTCTCAGAAGTCTTGCTGTCATTTCCGATATAGTCTTGATGTATGGTAGTACAATTCGTTTTGTTGATATTTCGGTAGAGTTCGGGTCTCTTTCTTTCCGCAGCAAGCACCGTCTGATGAAACTTCGTGGGTATCCGTTGCGAAGAAGTACTCCGTACAAGTAGTTTTCTTCCTTTCTTCGGAGCTCTGCGGTGCTGCAGTGTGTTTCAGCTCGTTTGAACAGAGTTCGAATACAGCTCCTTTTATGGCATACTGGGTGGTTGCTATGAAAACTAAGCAATTGGTCCGTGTGTGTTTCTTTTCGGTAAACTGATCTTTTTGCCTCCAGCGAACGTCAACAACATAGGAACATTAACATAAAAAAGGGTAATGGACTGAACAAAAAGATCTTTCCATCGCCGATTAGATTCCAGTGTTTCGTCAAAAGTATTTTTCACCGAGTGTTCATGTTTTCTGCGTGCCTAATTGTTTAGGTTACCAATTGTTCCCTCCCGCGTAAGATTAACGACATGTTTCTTCGTGATTTCGTCATAGCGGAAACAAATTGTTTGGGGCTAAGCTTTCGTGTATACGTTAACTCCGTCCACGATTCTAATCGTGTTGACCCAACAAAATGTTGTTAGTTTGCAAAAGCGCGGGTTGTGTTTCATGCTTCTGCTCGTCTGAAACCAACGGAAGGAGTCCGCAACACAACAACCAGTTGAGGTATAATCAGTAAGCAAGGTGGAAGCAGAATTCACCACCACCTTGAAACCATGTGGCCCTAGTCATCTTGTCGTGGACCGTGTCCATTCAGACAAAGCGGAAGAAGCAACCTGAATAACACCGTCACGAGCAGCACATAATGTGATAAGGTTACAATTTAGAAAATTACTTAGCCTGAGATTGAAACAGAATGTTCCAAAACTTTTGTGAGGATGTTTGCAGCCTAAATCTGGTAGATTACTGGCAACGTGTGAAACTGAGTGTGTTGTAACTGATGGAAACTTACCCCCACCATAGGGAAATGATGGATAAAAATTCGCAACGAACAGCATAGGTTAACTGGACAAGGTCAGAATGAATTGCATATGATTTTTAAACAGAAGCCACACACGCTTGCGTCACTTTGAAAACAACAGCGACATTCACGTGTACGAGGCACTGAATATTTTAGTTCGTCAAACGATTTTTCGCTGAGGTAACACCGCTTGTCTTGTGGACATGAACTTAGACTAGTGACACAAAGCGATTCTGTTCGAATCTCACCCCGAAGGTTGAAACCTGCTGAAGAGTTTACGAGGGCCCAACACAGAACAGTGATCTAATTAGATCTATGTGCAGCTAAACAAGGAGGTAGAAATAGCATGCTGTTAGCTTCATGACAATATGCTTTAAAACCGGCCTGTGTGAGAAAACCGCTTGGATTAAGTGATTTTCCAAGAATTTTCTGTGATCGGGTTAAAAATAGATGACAGCTCACTTTGCTGGACTCACTCGTTTCCATATAGTGGTGTCAAAAATGAACAGCCTATTATGAAGATTCGAAAAATGAATCCATGCCCCTTGTTACCCACATCGTAGTTTACCTTCCATTTGTCGATAAATATTCTGCACTGAACTTTCTGTCCACTTTCCTTCTAAACTACCAACACTTCCACAGTGAGAAGTTATAAAAAATTGATTGGATTTCAAATCCGAAGGAGGCGTTCTATCCACTTGAGTTTTCTTAGATTAATGACATGCATAACCTTCATTTGACAAAACCGACCTTTCTGTTGTCAAACTGCCGTATAACATTAGTCTCTGTTGGTATCTAATAAAACGAGAAATAGCGTTGTGCATTTTTTTTGGCTGGACTGGATTTTTTACATGAAGATGAATAAGTTACACAGTATCGCGTTTCTGATGCACAAACGTTTGTTACGACGTCCGCGTTCCGCAGTGTTTTGTGACTAGAAGATTTTCAAAGTGTTAGTTGGCTACCGAATACCTAAAACCATTGTCTGGCGTTCACCACAGACGTTATACTTGGAAAGCAACGGAAACTACGGGTTAAATTAGCCGATCTTAACTTGTATGTTGCTTCCAAGTAAATCAATACAAGCTCATTATTTTCAAAGTTCCAGATTGAAATTAACCGGAGGATATCTACAATTCCGGTTTGCTGTCAACAGGGTGAAGGTATGACCACCAGTAAATTCCCGCAAATCTTTTTTTAAGTCCGTTAAATTACGTGAGACCCTATCACAATGTCATCAGACAATATGAACCTCAACATTTAATACTGCTAATTAGTCGAGGTTGATAACGTGATGATACCATAACCGGAGAGTATAATGGATTCATCTGCCGATCGTTCCGAATTACATCTCTAGCATCAACTCTGTGGGAATAGTTTACTAGAAGGGTAATTGAAAGGCACTCTACCGGTCTTTGATCAGTTAGTACTCACGTATTCAGTTCTGGAATGCCGTTGTACAACAGAATTTGGTGGACGTGCTGTCAGACATTTGTCGAAAGAAACAAAAGCCTTAATCAGCCTCGATTGGAACAGATTTTCGAAAATCGATGTCAAGCACTATAGGTGCGTATCGAACCGTTAACTAGACAGTTATTTGGCACGACGTTATTGCACTCGAGCACTGCGCGGGTGTTACTCAAGCATTCCAAGTTACCATCAATCAACGTGAGGTGGTCTGCCAGCAACTTATGGTGATAGCCGAATTGATCGTAACCATAGCGCGTGAACTCAACCTGTGCTTTTAAAAGAATTTTGTTCAGTCCTTGCGATTTCCGTGACCACAATTCATTCGTGATTTTGCTGGCCTTGACCCTCATCGTGTGACGTAATCCCTAGTCAAAATCCGGTCGAGGCCTTACCAGGGATGTGGATTGTGGTGTTCGTTTGTATCGGCACATTTTTACACTTGGTTTGGCTGCTCCGGTAATTTTTCTTACAACACACTTTGATGAAACACTCGTGCCGGCTTGAGAAGAAGAAAGCGTTTGCTCGTTAGGTTGTTAAATCTACGGTACGTGTGTATGTTATGACTTATTTGTATAAAAACCAGTTCTACCAAAAATAAACGTTCATTGTTCGTTTTGAGTTATTGCTCAGTCCCCCTTGAAAACCCTCAAATTGTCTTCCAAAATCTATCAGATTAACCAGTTTAGCTACCTTAGATGTTAGTAGCTTGTTTGTTAGTAATGAATGCTTGTTTTATTTAAGTGACTGCCTACTGATGGACGTTCTAACTGATCCGAAAGCAATAGCACTTTACATCCCACATTATAATTCACAGAATGTCCTTAAAGTAACAGAAGGTCTGTTCCAAGTATCCAATTCACAATTAGTTCATTGCATGGGTACAATGATAAGACATTACTTTAACCACTCCACTGTGGAATTCATTACTTCAGGTCTGAGCTTCTATGAATATTTTTCAAAGACTTTCAGAAGACTTTAATCAATCGTGTGGGTTAGTACTACTTGTTTATGGCCTACACAACCAAACCGTCACGATTGTTCTGCCCCTCCAAACAAAGTACATTCAAAATAATGTAAGTTGAATATTTTGGAAGAGACCTAATTATTAAATATCAGCGACAGGAATATCCTACCAAAGCATAGCAAGCACTCTACCAGCTCAGCTACGAAGCCATTTTTTGCAAATTCCAAATAACAGTTCGGACTCAAAAGTTGTTAAGCTCCTTTCATCGGCTTATAAATACGAAGTACCAGAAACGAAACACGTACTCAAGTTTGATAACTTGGTTAGCACTTGGATGACATTACCCAAACCGTCTTCAAAGTTTATATCATAATGATCTGAATACTCGGGAAAGAAGTAATGCTAGAGTAGTGACAAAATCAACCAGAAAACTTTATCGCTTCATAGTTTCATACGTTTCTTACTTGTTAACTTCTCTCTGTGTACAGAACTATACACTATTTAAAGCTCATGTCATTTTCAACTCCCATTCATTCATTGATCAAGGAAGTGCATTTTCTGCCATTCCGGTGCGACCATGACTTTGGATTTTTATGTACACCAATACTGTTCTTTCAGTAGACGTTCATTTGAAAGGAACCGCTCTTATCCAATAAAAACTTTGTCGTGGACAATACACATGACGGGTATCATGATATTACTACTTTTGTAACTAGTCGCCAAGACTAGCTTATTGTATCATTTGGCAGTATGCACCTTAAATTGTTTGAGAGAACTAATCAGGTTTTACATCAGTCAGAACAACTGTATGATTTATGAAACGACCCTCGACCTATAAGTCTGTTAAACAATTGGTTACTTTCACTTATTTGAACATAGCTGTAAGAAAATGGACGATGATTGATGCTAGCACTTTGTATTGTACCAGTAATGTATATAAAAATGATGTTATGGGGCGAAGAACTACAAAACGAGAAACAGTAACTGTTGTGGAGTACAGTAGACCTGTATGCTTCTGGCTATTTATGTTTGTTACTAAAGACACAATGCGAAACACTAGCATCTACCACTGCTTGTCTTCTTATTGTCATAAGTCTGCATTTGTTGACAAACGTCTTGGAACATGCACGAATTATGGATTCAGATGACTGGTTATCCGTGATGTTTTCTGTAACGTTTTCTATTAAAACAGAGTTCCGTAGAGCTCGATTTGGATATACAAGACAATGACGCGGATGAGGACAAACCGATTGCACGATTTCGTCGAACTATCCCGGTGATGCAAACTGGACAGATTGAGGTTAATCTGGGTGCTGATGTGCGGTAGGTCATTCTAAACTGAAATCATATCACTTGAAACAAACAACAGATCCATTTGTGGCAAACAGCGTTTCTCTCAAACATTATTCCAGTTAACGTCAGAGAACACTTAAGGTGTATGACTCAGCAATCTGACTTATACACAAAGTTTCGCTTGCACGCGTCCTTCAACTTCGCATTTGTTTGATGAATTGGTGAGGACAATTTTATCGTTTGTAAATAACTGTTGAAGTCTCGTGAAACGCAGTGCAGCGAACAAGGTTTGTTTTCATGCACAAACTTATGTATTCATAAATAGTAGAAATGTGGCTGTTATATTTTGGACACTCCTCATGTTTGTTGGCAAATTTCACAGAAAGATAGACCTAGTTGGCTATTATAACAAGGAAATGTCAGACTGTATGTTTGTTCACGATCGATATCGGCATTTACCGGAAAGTCTTAGACAGCACATGTTAGAACTAAAGAGACAGCCATCGTGTTTTTTATCAAAGCAATCTGACATCCAGAGCACTAGTCACAAGTCATTGCGGCGAAACATTTTCAGGTTTGAGAACTCAGCCGTGCTTAGTGTGAGGTCGATGGTATATGGGTCAACCCTGCTGCTTCAAGAAAATACGGACCCAGTTCCATATTTCGGTAGTAACTAAGTTATATAACATTGATAGGTTCTACGAAAGGAACGACTCATTTTTACCGATGCGGAGGTCGTGCTCAAGTACGAATAGTGCTAAAGTCCTTCACTTTTGTTAGCCTAGAACTGACATCTGTAAGCAGAACTAGTAACTTCATCAAAGTCTGACGCGCTTTATTTGCTAGATCAGTAGACTATATACAAGGGCTCTTTTTGATTATTTAGGCAAGTATCCAAACGCCATTTGGTATTTTTCAATCATTAGCATTGATTACATTTGGTGTGTAAGTTATCTGCAGGACGGCAAGTTCGATCATTACAATCTGAAAAATTTGCAACCGTAGCTAATCCATAGACTCACGGGAGTGGATGTTTCGCGTATCTTATCTCTGATTACTGATGAGTAGCCGGAGATTGAGCTAATTCCAAGCTGAACGTCGCTCACAATTGATTACAGCCTTCGTATTCAGATAGACATTCCGGCCAACCTCCTGCAGAGAGAAGGACTATACTCGAGTTTGGTTCTTGTTAGAGCTCGTCAGCAGTGCACTTCCGTGCCACGGCCCGAATTAGAACTTCAACCACGTTTTTCTGAGGCTACCGCTTTGACCCTTAAGTCAATGACATTATATTAGACCCAACCAAAGTAACATATTCGAACGCTCAACCACTTTCGCTGGTCTTTGGGACCAGTGCAGTTGAAATGGTACCGGTGTAGGCAAGTCTGACACTGCATGCCGTTCTAAACAGTCATGTGGTAGCCGAATCGATCATAAACACTTGACACCCCTGATCCACCAATACTGCTGGATCTCGTATGTGTCGCCGTGTTATGATACGTGAACAAAAACGGCAAGTGTTGACGTTATCAAAAGCAACAAATAATGGGCACTATACGTAAAGCAAGAGAATAGTGAAAACGAACAAATATGTAACTAGATAATAACGGACAAAATAAAAATGTTAGAC
>LOND01005339.1:8759-20326 GCA_014220965.1 Paragonimus kellicotti
AAAATGGATTCTTGTTCACAACTTTAAGGAGTGGTTGGTCTTCTCTAACAACAACACATTTCGACACACTTTAAACAAGCAAACTGAAACCTCTGTAATTTGCAAATCGTCTGATGCTGGTCTACATGGTCGTTGTATTCACCTGCAGCATATTTGAACTACACCGCTTTTATCCTTCAGTACGCACGCACTAAAAGAAGGTCAACACTTATTCAGCCTAGTACGGACTGACAACTATTTGTCTCAACTAATAGGCTCTCAGCTACATCACCCATTGACGTACGTCATACCTAAGTATGTAAACAGCCCAAAATATTGCATCTACATTGTAACACTACAATTTCCATCCTATTCATTTGTCATATGATCACTTCCAGTCTGTGTTGCGACCACAGTGGGACTTCAACTGGCCGACCAGTATTAGGTGTTTCTCTTCAACATCCGTCCTCTTTTCTGCGAACTCCGTTTCCTTCTTAGAACGTTTCCGTCATGTTTGGGCCAAATCAGGCTGTGTAGTTGCTGTTAATAAAGTTGCGTGTTGATTAATTTACAGATCGACTCAGAGCACACATATCTAGCTGCAATCTTCCTTTGATGATGGTAGTCAATTTTCAGTTAAAACTACCTAATTACAGTCAACTAACTTGCGACTGCATGCCATATCATGAACGTGCTTGGTTAGATTACATTCACATAATACATTCACATGATAGTTCAGATTTCTTCCGTTTGTTGCCAACTACACGAAACAAGTTTATGCATTTAAAAAGATGCTGATTGTTATCGTATTTATTGTATATCATTGTGTGGTATTTATAAAAAAATTGGTTGAATGCAGCATGTGAGAAAAATTCGAAAAGGACGCAGTGCACATTCACACAGATGTCTACAGTCACTGTACCGCCCGTAACCAGAGATTGTGCACACACGGTCTAAGTTACAGATCTATCTTTTTAGAACTGCAGTATAACCGCTGTAGTTGGTGTTGACAGCCTATATGATCCACAGTGCACCCACCCTGCGTATTTCATCCCCAGACCCCTAGCAAGTTATACTTTCTCACAGTCGGCTATTAGATTACATGATAACTGCTAAACCCGACATGTAACATCGTCACCAAGACAGTGGTTTCTGTCGATGTGATTTCAGTTTTAGTTGTTTGTATGAAAATATGTGATGGTACGCGTGAGCTGATAAACACTGATGACAAAAACAGTGACCTATTTAACTTAATACAGTCTGCAGGCTGAAAGACGTTTTAGAGCTAGAGTGAATTATTATCGACTATCGGCATACATGCTAGCGAAGTTAGATTACTGCCTGATGAGGACAAAATAATCCATTTGTTAAACCTGTTGCGTTGCTAAACATCGTGCAGCAGCTTATAACTGGGATCTGGCTCTCAGTGCGCTGGCCGCCCGGAGTCATAAACCTGATACCGATGTGTCCACATTCTTGAATTGGCCAATTCAAGTGGGCACTTGTAGCGACGGATGCCCTTTGAACTTCATTCTAGTTACCGCTACTGTTCAATATAACCTATCTATGACGAAAATATTTCTGTCTCCAATCGCAAGACAGTGATAGTTTTCGTCTATCCATCTGATAACTCTATAATTTCAACCTAACTATTGATAATACCTGTTGAGTAAAGGCTTTTCATCTCTTCCTTCATTCGCATTGTGCGTAAAAATAAATAGTTCTAAAAACATTGCACGGATTCCCACTCATAGTATTGAGGTGGATTTTGGTTTTTCGTGGCACTAACACAGTCAGGAAAGTAGTTGCAAAAAACAATAAATGTATGCCATTACTGCACGGTGTCGGCAGTAATGAGCCTCTCCAAAAAATTTCTTGACTGAAACTCTGTTGACCAAAGTGTAATTGATGTGATCCGATCTGACTGCATCCGACCGGCCACTGAAGTTCAGAAAGTGTTCGAGGTACAGCACTCTCGAAAAAAAAACATTTATAGGGGAAAGTTAAACTGTTACCTATAGAAGGGCTGGGCATGTTGTTCTTGCGTACCATTACCGATGTTGGTGCAAAGCAAATTGAATGTGTAGAAAGGCGTGTATTCATCACCAACTAATTGTAAGTTATCCCCAAAGCTAATATCCTTACTTCGCATCACTTTGGGTTTCTTTCAGTTATTCACATGAATTCTGATGTTTTACTTCAGGACGTATGGCAAAACCGTTGTGGCTGACAATCATATGCGCACTGCCGTCTTTGGTTGAGTGCCGATCGGATAGAAAACAATAAAGCATTATCGCCTAATTATCATAATCCGGGTTTATTCAACTGTTGTGTGCGGCATCGACGGCGTCTCCCACTGGCAGGACGAAAGCCGAATTTTAAGTTCTAACAGAAGCATTACTGACAAGTTTCTTGTAAAATGTTTAACTTATCACAGATTTATTCACAGTTTGCAGACTAACACCATAAATATCGCCAGCATGAACACTTTTCTAAACGTTAGGGAAGCAGCCCGACGATACGTCCTTCAGAGTTAACAGTATTACATTAAAGACGTCAAAAAACGAAAACTAACGCTGGAGTATTGTTATTATTTTATTGAAAATAGCGCACACAATGGAGCATATAATTACCAGGGAACAACAGTATTGTTTAGTCTTTAAAACTGTACAATGTTTCAATGAGTACCTGCTACATGGACTTTTGATGTGATCCGGATTTAATCGAAACACTAAATACATGGTCGAGTGTGTTAGCAGGCCGAAATGTGTTAAGTACACTGCTTCAAAGCTTCCATTGGTGGTGGACTAGTTGCAGTCTCTTTTCTAATAAAGTGAAACTTTTCGGTGACTAGTCGAGATGAAACTCTTAGTATGACGTTCACTTTTTCTATACTGTTGGGGCTCAATCATGGTCATCTCAAGTTGGTCATCAAAAGTGCATTCCATGATAATCTGTGCGCGTTTCGCAGTGTATCACAAGATTGCCGTTAAGGAGGCAGTTTGTTCTGACCTGCAGTATTTGATGAGTCTGTTAGTTATACCATATCCGCTTCATTAGCAGACAAAGTGACATTAGGAGCAGTGTATGACGTTCATCATTCAGATAGACGTAGTGGAAGGGATGCGCTCATCGATAAAACATTGCAGTAATAATTGGAATACCAACAGCAAGACGGTCTATTAACTAATCGTTCAAGCTTCGTGTGCAGACGCAGGGACTGATTAGAACAATTGATAAATGACACTCATATATGTTAACCAGAAATCCCTACAATAACCTAACAAGATATGAAAACGTAAGGTGAACGAAAAAGGAGTTCTAGGCATAAAAATCTGACAAAAGTTCAAAGATGCTAGGAACAGCTTTCGAACCAGCAATCAATGAACGATAACAATGTAGAACAAAATGAAATCTCGTCCAGGGTAATAACGAGAAATAAGAACATTTTTGAAAGCACCTTGAATCAAAAGATTGTCAAAGCGTTCCATATGAATACGACGAAGGATACATGTCTGTCAAAGGAATCAAGTCCACCTCAGGTGACACAAGTGGCCATGAGTACTTGATGGACTCCAGACACAACAGTTTGGTCTAAAGCACACGAGTAAACTAAGTGAATCATCACTGCGGTTAGGCACATTACGATGTTCTCACCAGAACGGAACAATAAGCGGTGACAACCTTGATCTATTCACAGCCGTCTGATCAGTTAGCTGGTGTAAATAAGTTGTGATAAGAACACACTGCGTTTAATATTTGGCGTGGCTATTTATCGCACTGTTCGTTCGGACTATTTCAAAACCGCTCAGTGAGGTTCGAGCTGCATTAAAAACACCCTAACTAAAAAAATAAGAAAAAACGAACCCAATTATTAGAAGCGCTGAGGTTGCACAAAGATTGTGCTGTACTACGAACAATTGTGTCTGACCAAAAACTCTAACATGCAACCTGCCCAGCTAGTTGTGAGGACAATTAAGTCACTTCATGGGTGAATTACTATATTCCATTAAAGCGGTCAGCACTTCTTACATAACTGAAACATTCAAAAGAGTGGGGAACCGATTGACAATTTGTCTAAGAGTCATGGTAGCTCGCATTCGTCCAGAGAAGTTCTAGAGAACCAGAAGGAAAGCGCCGATCAATTAGTCTGTTGAAATCCGAACTTGCACGCAGTCTTTACCCTTTAACTGTGCGGGCAGAATTTAAATCTTAACACCAAACTATAAGCGGTTGAAAAGACCTCCAATACGATATGCTAGATTTAGGTGAATCGATAAAACGCACTTAAAAATCAAAACTTTGCACTGTCGGAACCCATATTGTTGCTTTAGAAACAACTCCATAATGCACACCTTGTCTGCAGATGATCACAGCTAGACGTTGAAAGCATGTTGCCTAGTAACCTCTACAACGATATACAACATACCATGGGGATTAAAACCGAGTGTAACTTGTGTCTCTTAGATGAAAATCCCAAAAGTAATCCTACCAAAGTCCCAGGAACATTAACCCATGGGAAAATATACATGCAGGAACTCCCCAACTTTAGCAACAAACCAATGAACTGCCACAGAAGGAGGAGGCCTACATCACAGTAATGAAGGGCGTAGGAAGAAGAAAAAATACTCGTGATACTAGTTCTCAGTAGTTATCCACATGTGTTCATGTGACCGATTGTACCACAGAACAAATGAAGTTCAGAGTCTGTTGAATAATCGAGCACACAACTCACACAGTACTATCGAATTTTTGCAAATGCATACAAAAGCAAGACTGCTTCAAAATTGCCTGTTCTGCCATATGAACTTTATGATCATGTGACTGCCGTAAAACATAAACAAACTGGCTCTATCTGGAAATATCTTCAAAATCAAAGAAGCGAACTTAGCGTGCCAACAACAGACGTGTTATGTGTAAAATCAAATGTAATGATTACTACGAGCAACAGATTATCCTGACTTTGCTACCGCCATGCACGCCAAAGCTTGGATCCGAATTAGCCAAAAATAGTCATGACCTTTTGTATGAACCTTTTGTATGAATCATGGTTCATATGCACATATTAGAGTGCAAAAAACATGGCGCGAAACACTTAAAAGTCCGATAGTCATCCACCACTGAGATAAATAAGTTAAGAAGATACCCACGGGTGTGTAGAATATATATGAGGCAAATTAAATGTCTCCTTAATAATACAAACTTAACTGATAAAAAACAGAAGCTGAACATATTGATGATCAAATGTAGTTACATACACTGTTAGAGGAGAGAAAGAATAGAATGCGTTCACCGCAGAAGTTCATAAACGATCAGGCGAATAATCAGATTTCAAGTTGACAAGTAATCGTTTTTCTCAGGAAAGAAGCAGAAGACGCTGAGCTCGTCCGGCCTCAACGCACTGAGGATAGCTGCTAAGTTGGTGATGGACATTTTGTACTGCGAACGAGAAGTTTGACGAACTATCAACCATCACAACGATAAACACCAGCTACAACTTCCACAGATACCCCCCGATAATTACATTGCTATATGTTAACATCCAGTCCAGTGTCTCAAATTTGTTCAATACCTTGTCGTCACCATTACTGATGAACCAAACAGCGCAGCGTAGCAGAAACTGACCAGAGTGAGAGGTCTTACTGAGATCGTTGTGCTCTGCACTGCTGTCAGCTCACTCACCTGCGATTGTTACTGAATGGGCGGTGGGTTACAGCAACATGTTTTCTGGTTTAGTCAACTTGGGCGATACCTCGTCGATAACTCGAAAGCTTCTGAAAATCGAAAGTCTGGCAATTGTGTCCTATCACCATGAGATGTTTAACGTTAAAACGTTGTGGTCTATTTTCTCATGTGAATGGTATTTGTGTGATCTTACCTCGCAGACAATTTAATAGTTTATAGAACAGCCAAGGCGGTTATTGAGTCCAGTGTTGAAGTACTCATGGAATTCGTTACTCATAACATAGGTTGTTCTAACTCTGTTATCGTCGAAGCGATCAATCATGAGACGTGTACTGTAGTGTGCAACCACGAACTATCAACCTTATCTCGCGTCAATGAAGTCTGCGTACTGCACTGCAAACTACCTGACGGCGGGCAAGGGAGTTTCATTTTAACAGTGTATTTACCTGTTGAAGCCGGTTACTAGTTGTTTTAGAAGGTCATAAATGGTTTTGTATACTTCGCATAATATTTTGTCAGTGGCTTCAACATTAGAGTTTCACATCAGTAAAAACACTAAGATGGACCTATATCTGACTAATTAAGCCAGTTGTAAGTTTCAAAGAATAAGGGTGCTTTACGACTTTTCTATACCAAACTTTAGTCACCGGATAGGTAGTGAAGCTGATTCTGGATTTTGTTCACAACACGCTGACGACCATTTATTCTAAAACCTACTGTGTTAACTGAAAAGTGCTGATACGAATAGCAGCGGAAATCGTGAATCAAATCAATTGCCCAAGCCAGTGTTCTAACGATTGACATTTGCGTAGAAAGGCATAACAAAATTCTTCTTTCTTCAGGTGGACAAAATGACAGATTCAGAGCGCCATAATTCAGCAATGAACTGCTGCAAAAATTCGTAATGAAATGTTTTGTTGATCGGTAGTTCATAAACCAATCGACTAAAAGTTATGGTCTTCCAGTTATTGCCCATATAATTTCTCGTGAGGAGTCAGTCTTCCCTAAGACAAACAGCAGTCAAACATGCATTTGACTGCGCTACTCTCATAATAATAACCTGCACTAGAAACGCAAAATATGACAGAGTTGTTTGTCGGTTTTTATCAGTCACTAACTGTCGTTGTTCTCTCCTCTGTAAGATTAAATGTAGTTGAGGTTCGGAAAAACAATCTTTATTAGCTCAGTCAACACCGTTTCTATTTTGTAGATAACCTGTTTGCCATGGTGTTAACGACAGAATGTTAATAAGATTTCATCAAACACTGCTTAATCATGACAGACAAATCATCAGCATGAAAACCTATTCACGCTTTTAGTTAATGTACATGCAGTTAATCACAATTACGCATTTCCACATGCACAACTTTGATAATCGCTTAATTTCCTGTCAGATGTTGGCGTGGGCTCTCCGAGAACCTTCACTCGAAGGTCGACAACTCTAAGAACATGTGTTTGTACACAAAACCATGATTGTTTGACAGACATACCGAACTTGCGGTGGAAGGTACAAATCAGATAAGATGGACGTTTGCTTTGGATTTAGGATTGTCAAACCTATGCCCATGCAAACCAGAGGTCAATAGAAAGGTGTGGCTAACAATGAGTCAGTAAGGCCACCCGAATCGCAGGTGACATGCGCTAAGTTATATCGGGGTGGGCAATTCATTTTTAGAAAGTAGCTAGAAATTAATCAACTGACAGTGTTCCCCACGTGTTTTGTGTATGACTTTGTGTTGGTTAGTGCCAAAATTTCAGTCGACATGACCCATATTGTAGACAGCTGTCGACAACCGCAAACGTTCAAATGTAAATTGGGAAAAAACCATTGATACATTCCCTGACCTTGGCACGTCTAACAAATCATTAACCGATTATTCCATATGCGGTAAATCACGACGTGATTTCATTATCGCTGGACATAGAATGGACATCGGCTGGTTGTTAGGGCCGAACTACTGAACTCGTCAATGCTGCATGTGATTCGCTAAAAGCTCTCGATGTGTCTTATCAAATATATGCTTCGAAAATAACAAGACGTGATGAAAAAGAGGAAAAACACCATAGGGAATTCACTAAACAATTTGTATTTAAGCTCAGCATGGTCTGCTGTAGATAACACAGAAAATAACCATTCAAAAGATTGGAAGTTTCAATGAAGTTTCAGCGTTGCAAAAAGCTCTTGATGTGTCCTGTCAAATATATGCCTCGAAAGTAACAAGACGTGATAAAAAAGAAGAAAAACATCATAGGGAATTCACTAAACAATTTGTATTTAACCTCAGCATGGTCTCCTGTAGATAACACAGAAAATAACCATTCAAAAGATTGGGCGCTTCAATGAAGTTTCTGCGTTGCAAAAAGGAGGTGGAGACCAACAAGAATTTGTGTACAAATGAATGGGTTTTCAGATTAATGACAACGAGTTCTATGAGTCGAACAAGTTAAGCTGTTCTCAGCAAAACTGAATACGAGGCAGATTTGCGCCAGATTTGATATGTGTCAATTATAATAATTTTTGACGCCTCAGGTGTATGCTTCTATAGGTAAATCACACTGCCGACATTGGTCTGAATCCACAAGTTTTCCCCCATACCATCAAACTGTACTGACGCACAAGCGTATGAAAAGCGTTTTATCACAATCAACATAACAAGCAGAATGCATAGGTATCCAGGCCTTGACTTCGTTGCTTGAAGTTAGTTTTCCACAAGTCGTAATCTCGTCAGCTGAATGTTCATCCAACTCAGCCGCTATTATCATCTGTTTTGGTCTCGATGGGCCAGGCACGGTTGTTTTTGTTAACTATCATATGGAATGTTTCCGCTAGAAAAGGAGTAAAACATCGCAGGTTACGGCCACGATTGAAAACTATCCGCACTACAAATCAAACGAGGAATAAATATTCAGCGCAGAATTTGGAATAACTAACCTTATCATACACTTACTGTAGTTCCAAGACCACCACCTAAATCTGAACCCTGATGGTTCATGATGTAGTTGTCAGTAGTATTTTCCGCTTCTGTTTGTGGTTTGCTAGGCGAGATCAAGGCGCTTAAGTGTATGATTTTATAGATTAGAGCCTAAGTAAATCACAGAAAACTAATTGAAAAGAGGCCAACTAGTGCATAATACTCCGCTAAAAACCGAGGTGGTGCAATTAACGATTAGAACCCCCAGGGAGCAGAATATTCGTAATCGTTCTAATTGCCTTATGTATATAACCGAATAGAGTGCAAAAAAGTACTGATTTCGTATCTCCGCTGTCCATCACAAAGAACTTACCCTGAAGTTCTAAGCCGGTTAAACTGTAGGTTCTCTGTTATGTTATTACATCCAGTTGTATTTAATGCGATCCAAAATATGAATAGAATTCCTTTATGCATAACTCCTGAATAGGTAAAACAAGGAATCCTAGAAAAACCTGGAGGTCTCCTTCACAATAAGTGTACAGTTAGTTCATCTAGTGAAGACCACTTGTGAAGAAGTCGGTCACTTGCGTTTCAGCTTATTACGCTATTCATTTGTACATGTTAATAGTTTGTTTCTGCAAAACACCAAACAAATGCCAAGCAGTTAACCTTATTGTTATGGCATAATTCCAGCTTTGCTGACTAAAATCTCTTCCAATTTGATGTCGAATATAAAGACAACTATGTGGAGTCTGTCACGTGATGGGCAGTTGCGGAAAGTTCTGCACGTTGTTATTGTGCATTCACCGAAATCATTTTCTCTAATGGCATGTAAACATATGATGAAATAATCGAATCAAATGAAAACGTTTTGTTTAACCAAACTGAGTTTATTGAAAAATCTGGTACTCGACCATGTGGAAAGCTTTTGCAGCATCCTTACTTTCGATTATAATCACAATGAAACTTGACCTATCAGCAGGAGAAACGTTCAGAATATGTATAAACATTTTAAGACTTCATTAGTTACGGAAAACTCACATACGCTTAGAGAGTAAATGTTTGTTAACTACATGTCAGTTCTCATTATATTGCTATTTCACACCAAGTGAGTTCTTTCCAGTATTACCTAGCTTTCTTTTTACCGCCCGCAATTAACTTGTCATTTTGTATAAGCATAAACTGATCTATTCAACAACGTGTTTCAAAAGGCATAAAAACTTTCCAATGCTGCGGTATCCTATGCAGCCCCGTAGGCATAACATGCTATGAATACAGACCGTAACTGCAAATGAATACCATTTTTGCCTGGTAACTCTGTGTAACCTATTTTTACGAAAAGGTGAATTGAATTTAGAAATGAAAACACATGAAAAAGAGAAGTATGCAATGTAGCAAATCGGAAAATTAACTTGTAGGCAATGAAATGATAAATAACTGCAGACTGTTGCTCATCATGATGAGCTAATCCGGTTAAGTACAGCTCTACGAACCTGAAAAGTTTTGAAGTTATTGGGATTTCTGAGTTATACATAATTAGGCGAAAGAATGAATGCCGTTTAGATCATAATTATGAAAGATAGGGTGAAATGCGTTTTCCGTCAGAACTTCCGTCGGAATATTCTTAACCACATTTAAAATTGGGTGAAAGAATACATTTGTAATAATTTTCAAGTATGACTGACGACAAATACAATGATGAAGTGTACATTCCGGTAGCCTAACAAATTAGCGTGCTCTAGACTCAGTGTTCACCAATATGCTACTCCTTGAGCAGCTCCTTTTTGGTTCAATAGAAGTCGTTCACTCTGGGAAGAGGAACGCGAGTAAGAAACAATGAGACCGTTACTTTGTCATACCTACCAAAATATCCATACGCTGATGATTGACAACGATGTCGCATTGAAAGTAAAACGGAGTAAAACTTCGTCTAACCTAAGGTCCACATTAATCCAAATGTGAAATTTCCGAGCTCCTGGCGTGGCTTCGTAGCTCAGCTGATAGAGCGCTTGCCGCGTTTGGGCATGCTGTTTCTGTCGCTGGTTCGAATCTAGCCGAAAGTTACTGGAGGTTATTTGCATCTCAGCCCTACTTACGCGAATCTGTTTGAAGCGGTGAGGAACAAACTAAACAATTCTCTCGTTTATATATTCGGCAAGTGCCATATTTACTGCCCTGGCACTGTATGCGTTCTCCCTACTAAATTCCTCCGAATTTATGAAACTAATGAACTCCTCGGTAAATAATTCAAGTGCACTTTTGAACATATATAGTGGTGTTTCCGTGCGTGCATGGATAACTTCGCTACTTCTTGATAATTTATTGCTCACGGCTAGTTTCTCGATTTAGTCCATTCTAATACAACTCATACTTTCTCACCGAAACTCTCTCATTCCATTTTCTCCTATTTAATTCAGAATCATACACGGTTATTTACACGAACAAAATTGTATAACAGTTAACCATTGTCATCCTCGTCAAAACAGCCATGTGCCTTACCATAAGTTATTGTGGCTGGGGACGCCGCTGAACTCAGCAGTAAGGTGGAATATCCTAAAAGATGAAAGGATGCTGAAAAAGGTATGGAACAATAATAATAATGATAATAATAACAGAATAAACGGAGGAACTAGAATTGGTATAGATGCAGGTACTTCATTGGATACGGCACACCATCTCCGATAGCGTTTCTAACCAGCGATTTGAGTGACCACGAGGACCGCAGCCATGTAGAAGATACTTACCTACTTCGCACAATGGAACAGTCAGGTCCACCACGCAGTTGGTGGTCTCTGTATATAGTGACCAGTGCGGTAATCGTTCATCTGGCATGCGGTGTACGTGTTCCAACCATCACATGCTGTGCAACGCGATTAGTTGACCAACTGACCACCTATCCCGAGCGTTCCGAAACGAACGCCGTCGAACACTCATATTGCTCACATGATTAGTCCACTTAATTTGGGCTAAGTGGCAAAGACAATGGTGGTC
>LOND01005342.1:4414-21498 GCA_014220965.1 Paragonimus kellicotti
GTGCAATGAACATGAGTCAACGGGAACAAAACGCAAACCGCGATTCAATGTTAAACGATCGAGAATCTAAAGTCTGTGCCACAGCCGAATTTCGATCCACCGTTCAATAACCGAAACAGATCTCAACTGTGTACACTTTTTCACTGCAGAACAGGCCAATTCAGTGGGAAAAACTTGAGACAAATTCGATACATTATCAACATTAGAATATAGTATGTTAAAATCCTAGTAATCACCATCACTAGCCTGGATCACCCGGTTGAATGTGAGCCTCAAACGAACATTAGCAAAATCCCGCGACGTCTGTTGTGCAATAGGACGTCAATCAAGTCATCCCCATAAGAACAATCGCATCAGCAAACTTGTCGGAGTAACGATATTTGACCCAATATTATTTAAACAAAAGTACTAGTTGAAACGTTATGGCTGTTCAAACCATAAACTGGGCGACGACATGAATTCAACAAACAAGCAATGAACCTACTGGCGATGTAATTCAAATCTCGAATGAATTTCATCAGCCCGCTACAGAACAGACCCGATCTAACGATGAGTGGTCGAAAATTTGTGCTCGTAAGTTCGTCTCGCTTTTCAATCCGTAACGTTCCAAAATTGAATGTCCATCATACTTAAGAACGGTACGCCTAAATTCGCTCGACTCGCCAAACTGGGAAAACAAAAATGGAGTTCGACTGCATTTTTCGGATATCGAAATTCCTTTCAATGACCCTATCCCACTACTTAAACGGAAAATCAATAAAGCAAAACTAATGATGGGCTTTTCTATTACTGTTAATTTCATCCACTAACTACAGCTGACACTGATTCGCAATCTAGTCAATGATGCTGCACTGCACCCTCTGATCAGACTAGGGCTGCCGATCCCCATTGTGTGCAATGAACACGAGTCAACGGGAACGAAACGCAAACCGCGATTCAATGTTAAACGATCGAGAACTTACGGTCTGTGGCACAGCCGAATTTCAGTCCACCGTTCAGTAGCCAAAACAGACCTCAACCGTGTGCACTTTTTCACTGCAGGGCAGGTCAATTCAGTGGAAAAACTTGAGACAAATTCGGTAACAACCAACATTAGAATATAGTATGTTAAAATCCTAGTAATCACCATCACTAGCCTGGATCACCCGGTTGAATGTGAGCCTCAAACGAACATTAGCAAAATCCACTGGACGGTCTGTTGTGCAGTAGGCTATCCATCAAAAGCCATCCCCATAAGAACAATCCGCATCAGCAAACTTGTCGGAGTAACGATGTGACCCAAAATTATTTAAACTGTACCCAGTTGAAACGTTATGGATGTTCAAACCATAAACTGGGCGACGACATGAATTCAACAAACAAGCAATGAACCTACTGGCGATGTAATTCAAATCTCGAATGGAATTTCATCAGCCCGCTACAGAACAGACCCGATCTAACGATGAGTGGTCGAAAATTTGTGCTCATAAGTTCGTCTCGCTTTTCAATCCGTAACGTTCCAAAATTGAATGTCCATCATACTTAAGAACGGTATGCCTGAAATTCGCTCGACTCGCCAAACTGGGAAACACAAAAATGGAGTTTCGACCACTGTTCATTTTCGGATATCGAAATTCCTTTCCAATGACCCTGTCTCATCCCATCCCACCCCCGTAACCCCGTCTAACTAGACGCCTGTTATTCTCATAACCCGCGTCTAAAAGTACTAATTTCTCCCCTTGCCTCCCTCAGTCATTGAATCCTCACTCACCTGCCCACACACCCATTGTTGTCTGTCAGTCTCACCCTCCCCACCCCTGTGAATACGGCCTTCTTATGGGCCGCCGTGAAACTGTCGCCGACTAATCGGTCTGTCCGAAGGCCGGCTATTTAGACACACATTAGACCGATCCGATCGCATTTCGTCGGTTCGTCCTTGCCTGTCGGTCGCCTGTGCTTGCAGTTGCGTGCCTTTGGACCCTTGACGGCCTATTGCGGCCAAACATTGTATCTTATCCCGCGAACGCAAACGAATTGAGGTTTGTTTCTTGTAATTGATCCTATTGTGTGTCAGCGTCTTGATTTGGTTGTGATATTTGGTGTCGTGTTGTATCGATGATGAATACGACTTCAACCCACTGATCGCAAAAGACTCCGCGACAAGGCATGACAAAAGTGTCTTTTATATATATATATATATATATATATATATATATATATATATATATATATTATATATATGAAATCAACACAGTAATTGGCTTCGGCCTTGACCGACGGCTGTGTTGATCACCCCATGACAGGTTCCAGGGTTGTTGTTGTCGCGGTCGGTTCATGCTTATGTCCCGTCGATGTACTTGTTTGACCTTTAGGTGAGCGCCGTGTTGCGCGTCACAACTGAGATCATTTTGTATCGAAATGACATTGATACTAAACATGACAAGAAATCAACAGCAGTTTGGCCACTCCATGGTTGGATCATTCATTTTGGTTCAGGGTCACAAGCGATTCCCAGAACACTCGTACAGCTTAATAGAACGTACTAACTGACTCACGTCTCCCGGTCAAACGGAGACAAAAAAAAGATCAATGCAGAGTGTTAGCTAAAAAACGAACATATTCTTAGCATATTCACCTCTCGAGGTCGCAGATGAGTACTTGGTGATTCGGCCTATCTAAATCGAACAGCACACACAGGTGACTTAGGCTTTCCAGCCAACTTCCTTCGAAAAGAAGCACTGGAGACATGTGTGCCACTCTTGTTAAACCGCATCAACGGTACGCAAATCTTGTTTAGACTAGAAATGAAATCCGACGCAAATATGTACAGTAACTGTGCGGCAAACTGAGGGTCACACGAATGATATGAGATTCACTCTGATATGCAAATTCAACCGTGTCCAAATATGAAAAACGATCAGGTGATCAAACTAGCTTAGTATATATACACGGCGGTCCAAAATATCTACATCAGTGCGAAATAAAAACGCGCTCAGATCATGTGGACAGTTGAGCAATCTTGTCCAGTTCTGTCGCGTGGTCCAGCACAGGTGTGCCTTGTTCTGTTGCGTTATCCGGCTCGACCGTTAGACGAGGCGACGAGTCTTGTGTCTTTACTTTCGCCACGAATGGACCACAGTCCAGAGAGAAACGTTCCCCCGTTGGTGGACAGTACAGCTCGACGCCAATTACAAAGTCGCCTGGTAAAAAAGTGGTAGGAAACATTACGAAATTGTACTCTGTATGCATATATTGCTGGCGAATACTAGGGATTTTGGCTTATACAAATTGAATAGATCTCAGCTGTCACATTCCCATAGACTTTCCAGTCGGCCCCTCTCGAAAAGAAGCACTAGACTCGAGTTTCGCTCTCATTTGAGCTCGTCAGTAGTGCATATCCTTATCATAGCCGGGGCGATCATCTCAAACACGTTTTAACAAGAGCTCTTGGATGTGAAATTTCTAAACTTACAGTGAGGCTTGGTAGTTCAACTGATGGAGCCTTTATTTTGTCTGGGCATACTGTTTACAGTAGTGATGTGAATCTAGCCGAATTCCAAATTTGTCGCAATTGGGTACCAGCTTTATCCAAGATGACCATATCCAGCGATCACCAAGTGAAACTCAATCGACTGATCAAAATTTCGAAGTTGTACTGGAAGTCAAGAGGTTGGATTTCACAAGAAATAGAATGCGGATATGGAAGAATGTGCGTAACACGATCAGCCGCAATCTCACTAGCGTTTAGATAGTTCAGGGTCATCCAATGTCGGACAAACTCTCGAGTGAGGATAAAGCGGAACTGTCATTAGTATACAGTACACAGTAACTTTAGATACCTACGAACAGGCATGGGGCCCACACAACGGAAAAAAATGAATACTGGAGGAAGTCAGAATTAGTAACGAGCGTGGGACTGAATTATCGAAACGTGTAAATTGGAATGATTAGAAAAGTATTTATCTGATAGAAACGATTGGAAACAATGAAATTTCCCTACTGATACCCTTAAAAAAATTGCTGTAAGTAGAGGGATACAAACGAACTGTCGTGCGTATGCTAACTCTAGTATCATAAGCTATAGCATCAAAGGAATAAGCTAGGCGTGGGGTCCAAATTCACCGAGACCAAGTCGAATTATGCTTCATTAAGAACGAGCTACTCACATGGAGGTTAGTAGCTACCAAATAACCGGGGAAAAACATCACCCTATTGACGAACCTGATATCCGCGAAGATTTCTGCAGTTCAAGGATTTCGAAGTAAGCTTTTAAATTGGCATACAGATGCTCGACGTCCCACGCAAGCTGTAGATAAAGACAAATAGCACGCACAATTGTTAACAAGCAGGTGAAACTTCAAGTACATAGAAATGTCAAGATGTGCTGAAGGAAATTCAATCACAAGCAATCTGATGAATCCGTTTCGGGGACAGATTCATTAGATATCATCTTCGACGGTGAGCGCACGGATAACATGGTTGTTATCTGAGACATGTTCGAAAACGAGCTTTCCTACGCCGTTTCGAGTTTGCCCCTTATTGCTGACTAATACACACAGATAGATATAGAGATGGCAAAATGTATCCGCGATGATGACAAGGTAGCATAACCAAGATACACAAATGTACCCGCATTGCATCGACCGCAAAGTATCTGCAAATTGCTCATCATCGAAACGACTCAAATACCTTCGTTTACTGTGGCCAATGCACCAAGATTGTGGTGAAGATGTGCCCACAAATCCCGGTTTTACCTATGAAGAAACAGTAAGATGTGGGGGTTGTAATGGTTCTAACAGACTGTAATATCAGAGAAGATACTAAACTCTTTTATGGTTCACAAGTGCAACATGTTGCAGTTTGCAACAGACCGACTGGTGGCTGAGAAGTCAACCTTTCTTACAACTTACGTTATCCTAGAGGTCAGTCAGCTTAACCTGTGTCTTGTGAGGCGTTTTATCATCCAACTTAATGAGCCGACGTATTCTGCTGATCGATAACGTTACATGCATAATCTATGGCACACTAAGACCTTTACCAAAATGGGTTCAGAATGTCGATGAACAACGCGAATTCTTCCCTGCAAATGCACGCAAACTATCAGTCTCATCAAATACAAGAAACAGATTGAAGACATATTATAACTGTAATCTCGATTTGACAGTGAGGAATGCAATCTGCAAAACTTTAGGCACGTCACACAAGCAGTGGTAACGAATGGTCAACTCAAGCCAACATTGTGTATTCATGAACGATTGTTTGTAAACTAGGACTCCGTGTGTAACGGATCCTATACACAACACCTCTATGGAAGGTAAGCTACCAAAATACATACACTGAGGATACACCGTCGAGTCGCATGAATGGAGCATCAGGATACCTCTTAAGTCAGTGAAAACGATCGAAAATCCAAGCCGATAACAAGGTAATGTCGCTGGACACTTTACAATTTACAGTTATTATCAGATATCATTACAAGTTCTGTCCCCCTCCTCCAATCCGGGATGTGATCATCGGAAAGTATTGACGAGCAAATGAAATGGGAATCTACGGACGAGTTACGCATGATGTGAGGATCAGGCCGAATCAGTTTGTGGAATCCGATTTACATGAATACGCCATGGACTGAGAATGTTAACCAAACCACTTACATATACTGCTGACAATACGCCCCGCAGCTCCGGTGATTTAAGATACCAGGTTGTTAATCAGTGACCTGAGAAATGAGAGCAGTCCTTGGTAGGTCGTATTCGTCCCTCATAAGGAGTCTGACAACCCGCCGCTTGCGAGTAAACGTGTTGCTTTACAGTATTATAACCTAACATTTGAATAAGGAAGATCCTGAAGATAGCAGAAATCGTAGAGAAGTTGATTAACAAATACCACCTTAACCTCATATGTGAACAGACGCCGTTTACAGAGTTTATGCGCGATCAATTGGTCAACTACTCACGTTGCACAGCCTGCGATGGTTAGGTCACGTACTCCGTATGCCAGCTGAGCGTTTACCGTACCGGGCATTATACACTGAGCGAACACCAACAGTTTGGGTGAAACCACGTGGTGGTCAAGCGACAACGTGGTCACGAAATATGAAAACCCTGACTGCTCCACTGAGTAAAGTGGGTAGGTGTCGCCTGCCTGGATGGGGTCCTCGTGATCACTCAAACCGCTGGTTAGGAGACGCTATCCGAGATGGCGGCGTGTCGCAGTCAATGGCGTACCTGCATCCATACCACTTTCCTAGTTTCTTGCCGCGCTTGAGACTTTTTCTATTAATTTTCAACCTTCGTTAGTAATGTTTTGCTTCTAGAATATCCCACGTCACTGCTGAGGTGAGCGGCGGCCCGAGCCACAGTAACTTTTGGTCAGGCTCATAGCTGTTTTGATGAGGATGTGCCTTGATCACGACTGATCAATACGGACATCTATGTGAATCCCGTGAGGGGTTAGAGTTAAAACAACCCTAACCCGAAAATAACCCTGAGTATCCCGAGGTGTTTCTGGGATAAAAATGACATGTATATCTAAATAGCAGGGCGCTAACTACCCATTTTAAACGCGTATCGCTTTTTCATTGCCTTTGTAGGGTAAGTAGTAAAAGAGACCAGTACTGCGCGGTATCTGTTACCCACCTACCTGTGTTGAACAATTCACACTGACTGTTCTAGATTGGGTCAAAAACCACTAGCGACAGGGTAATCTTGTAGTTAACTGTACGCGTGCTCAAGGCATTATGGAGAAACAGCAGCTATTAGCATGGTTGGAACATGAGATGTTTATCGAGATGTTCGCGACGTCAACTCATGATTCAGGTAGGAGGTCACAAGTGCGTCAGCTGATCGAGTCTATCGAGAACACCATCACTGAATCCCACTTTAATCAATACACAGGTGTCTAATTTGATGCGTGGTAACGAAAAATCACGAGTACACCTGAAGTGGAACTAGTCCTTTTCGATGGCATTTAACAAGTCTGCCCTTTCGTATAAACTGGTTTAGAACATATGTATGGTTTAAGTTCTTAAATCTCTTATCTCTATATCTATATACATTTTCCAACAATACTTCTGTTGTTGCATGAGCCTATGCCACGGTTCCGCATCAGTAACGATTGCTGATGAAATGCTGCCAATAATGATTATGACGTCTCGAAGTGTGAGTGGTTAAATATCACCCCAAGGAACGTAAACGGTGATATTTCCTGCGGTGGGTTTCACTGATTTTCAAGTGCACCTCTCGGTTGTATGTTTGTAAAGTACTGATGGCCCAACTACACAACCAATCTGATACGTGTAAACCATTCAAGATTTTGTTTTGCTCTGAGTTAACCAAGAGGGTGACAGCAACCCTGATAAAATGCGTCTAGCAGTTAAATGTAACAAGTTCAATTGCGGTCAAACAGGTTATCATACATAAAGAGATACAGTTTTGATACAGATGCGTCACAATTATGACACCACTGGGACCGTAACAGTTTGATCTGTCATGTTGTGGGTGGTAGGCCATGGCAATCGCAAATCTTGAACAAAGCGCTTCTGTTTGCACAAGGGTGGGCTATTCAGTCGGATTCTGATCGCTTCAGTTGTAGTCAGAATTCGGCATCTCACGATTTTTGACTGACCGCCCTTGACTCGTAAATCGGACGGAAAGAAGGCCGGGTTGATGGTATGGTGCGAATCGACAAGATGTGCCACAATTGCGCTGGTAATTGTCTTGGTGACTCCGCTATTGATCCAGGCTGAATGATGCTCACGGAATACGTTCAGATAAGCGCCTGGTCGCGCAATCCATGTCTTTAGCCCCGATTGAACTTGTCATTATTTTCCGTTTCGTCCAGACAACAAGGTTTCATACAAATGTTATGTCTTTGGCCTGATGATGAATAACCGAAAAAGAGCTTTTTCGTTACATCATTTTTTCGGGTGACAATGAATTATTTGAAAATCCACGTGTTATGACTTGAATGGTCACACGAACAGTTATACTCAGTACTTATGCACATCTGGTTCAAAATTTCTAGTTCTACTTACTACAGAGGAAAACTAAATAGATGCAGTTAAACACACGTACTGTAATGGCAAAGTGATCAAATTGAACAACAAGTGAATACCGTTCGCTTCAAATAAATAATCAATGGGGAAGCGAAAAAAAAACGATGGAACACAAAACCGTGCAATCCATCAATGGGAAACAAGGAGCATCTAATTAGTCAGATTAATAGCTTACCACACAGCTCAGAACAGGCACATAGCCTTAACACGACGTAGAATACATTATCAGACTGTTTTACTCACGTATCCCTTTTTGGGTTTACGAAGTAAACAAGTCTTCCAGACACTATGCTACATTTAAATAGTAATGTTCCTTCATGTCTAGGAATCTGAAAAACTGGTCGCCCAAGTGGGCAACTATTTATGAATGTTTCAACTACATATGATTATTTTTATTGTGATATAAACTGAACAACCAGTTTCATGTGAGGCACACTATCATCGCTCGACATCGTCCTTAGAACACATTGAAAGTGCGTGACCAAAACGCACTAGAGATCGATAAACTCTGTCAACAGATCGACTGTTCTTTCCACTGGGATAAGCTCAGCTTACTCACAACGTGAAACGCGGTTGCAAATGAAAAGCCATCAACCGCTGAAGTTTCTCCTCCCTTGTTCATTTCACTCGCTAGGACTTTCACCGGGTTTTTAACAGCGGAGCATCAAAGTGATAAGAAACGAATGAACATGGAGATTGGACAAATGTTGCGCACTGATGAAATGTGTCTAGATACCAGCAGTAACTTGACAACAGCATCATCACATTCTTCCAAAGCAAACACTTGTTCGTCCAGTTCATTTTCTGTTGTGCGCATTGAGATACCATGGATACAACCCATTAGTTCAAGTTATTAAAACAAATCGAAGTGCATGAAGAATTTTCCACTCGTTTCTATCTACTCAATACTCATGGTTCACTGGTATACCAGCACACGGCCTTGCCTTCCTGACTTCCCGTTTCTACCGAAGTGAACAAATTCCGTTATTTCCCTTCACGTTCACTTCGTTTATGCATCGCGGGATGACATGATCTGATCGTGAATCACTTTGGAAGTAGACTCGTTATCAGATGTAAAATTTGTGATCCATTCTTATGTAACATGGATGAAACCACAGCCCCGGGTGAACGATCGACAACTGAACGATCAGTGCCATGTTCGGTGCTCTCATTGTCTAGATTAAGTGGGGGGGGGGATTCGCACCAAGTCCAACCGCAACCTCTACCCAAGGTCTGACATTCTAGGAAGTGAAATGGGCTGAACTGAGATTTGGCACGAGCTAGACATGAAATAATGGTGGGCCTGTTAGATTACGGAGTGCGCGCAAATCGCATGTACGCATCCACCGCCAGAGGGGCAATCCACTCATTTTGTTCAAGCATAGTTCCATATTACTCGAACTGGGACTGCACATTTCACGTCTCATAGACTGCGTGAACGAACATGAAACAAAGCGGTGAACGTTATGGAAACCGATATAGTGGTGATCGTTGCGTAGTTAAAAAAATGCCGCCTTAAGGATAAAAAGTATTGTGTTTTCAGTAGAAATGGTACCGCTCCTTTTAATCGGCCACTCCAAAATCTTAATGGGGCATGGTCTCTGTAAGTGGGAGCGCTGTGTAGCACGTGAATGTCTCCGTGATCCCGTGGAAAGGATGGGGAATAAGTCGTAAGCACATAGTAAAGTTGGCTGCTAACACGATCGTTCACTGGTCAAGAAGTAATGGGGATTGATATAGAAGTACACACCTGTCCGACTATGACGTCGAGGAAAGCAATCTCTGGCACACCATCCAACGATGACGACTCGATGCTCACCCCGTTGGAGAACGTATTCACTAGATCGATCACATTCTCGCCCAAACGACCTGTAGATACAATGAGCAGGGAACAAAGAGGACCGTGAGTATTATAGACATTGAGTTTGGCATACACTAAAAATAAAATAGCACAGTGAACTCACCAGAGTTGTCCACAATGATGTCAAGTATTGAACGTGTGACACCAGATTGGGGTACGAAAAGACAATCATGAGTCTTATGATCGTGGTCACTAAAGTGTATACACTTGTAGCTCACAGACATCATACGGCAGTGATCGCCATGTGATATAGTGAATCACATGAAGGTTGTATACAGTATGGTCAAGAAAGTAGCGACTGGAGGCAGCCATCATTTCTAACCTTCAGCCCGTGCCGTGACTAATCAGCTATCTGCATCTTCGCTGCTTTCAGTGACAGCCTTTCGGACCGTCAAACGAAATTCGTAACTTACAACCCAATAATGGAGACAGGTCTACTGTTCCCTTTACACTGTTACTTGAATTTAGAACAGAATCAACTTGTGAAAAACCTGGGCTTCAATTGGATTCGAACCAGCGACAGAAACACCATGCCTGAACGCGGCAAGCGCTCTACCAGCTGAGCTACGAAGCCACGCCAGAAGCTCGGAAATTTCACATTTGGACTCGGTTACCCACCCAGTAGAGCGCTTATCACGTTTGAGCATGCTGTTCCAGTAGTTGGTTCAAATCCAGTTAAAGCCTACATTTCTCACGGTTAAATCTCTTCTAACTTATCACCCTTGCCAAGCTATTTGTTAGTTAAGTGTTTAATCACCCATCAGGTAGTATATATCAAGAATTCCACTTATCAATCCGTCTTTATCCGCACCATCTAGGATGTCGTATGCTAATGATATTGTACGTCTCAGCACAAGTGCAGGCGAGAGACTCCGCTATCACCGTGCAACACGCTACCCAACGGCTGAATTCCCAAGTGAACTTTGCAGATGACGTCACAGTAACCCTCTTTTCGTGGCGATGGTATTGTTAGTCAGTGTGGGCATAAAAAGCCTTGTTTGGGGTCACATTCTGATGAGCAAACGATTCGCTACATAAAGATGGAATAGGAAAACCCCCCACTACATCATTTCAAAAAGATGACACACGAAGCACAGGCTCGAAAGAACATTAAGAATGCATCGGGTAGCACCGTTTGAATGAGTGCAGACCAGATTCACTAAACGCCGATTCCCGGCAAACAGGTAACGGTTCACGGAACAGTCTGGCATACTGAGTCAAGTTGGACAGAATCCGCCCTCGTCACGGAGCCTTCGAAAAACCTGATTAAAACCGGTCCTACATTGAATTCTTTCGTGAATGAACTTTAATCAATCGGGAACTTTGATTAATTCGACGCAGGTCAGATTGTTGAGCTAAATGTTTCAAGGGTGATCTATTCAGCCAACTCTGTTCCTCACCCTGAGTAACCATAGTACCATCAGGTATTTGACCACCGATGTCTGCGTTCAATCGCTCGTATCGGGTGGCACCAGCGAGTGAAGCAACGAGGAGGTTAGGAAGCGGGTGTTTGGCACTGATTGTCAAACGAGTTCTTTCGTTCAATCCTTACACTTGCACAGACTTAGATGGTTAGGTCATGTACTAAGGATGCCAGGATTACCACATCAACGGTAGCATTGAAACCGATATATTTTGTACGATAGTAAAATGGAAACAGCTTATACTGAGCAACCGTTAGTCATGGAACGTAGATAACCGTTAGGTAGCAAATTTTCATCTTAAAACCGAAGACGATCATCTCAAGTGTACAGATTGTGGTGAAGATGTGCCCACAAATCCCGGTTTTACCTATGAAGAAACAGAAGATGTGGGGGTTGTAATGGTTCTAACAGACTGTAATATCAGAGAAGATACTAAACTCTTTTATGGTTCACAAGTGCAACATGTTGCAGTTTGCAACAGACCGACTGGTGGCTGAGAAGTCAACTTTTCTTACAACTTACGTTATCCTAGAGGTCAGTCAGCTTAACCTGTGTCTTGTGAGGCGTTTTATCATCCAACTTAATGAGCCGACGTATTCTGCTGATCGATAACGTTACATGCATAATCTATGGCACACTAAGACCTTTACCAAAATGGGTTCAGAATGTCGATGAACAACGCGAATTCTTCCCTGCAAATGCACGCAAACTATCAGTCTCATCAAATACAAGAAACAGATTGAAGACATATTATAACTGTAATCTCGATTTGACAGTGAGGAATGCAATCTGCAAAACTTTAGGCACGTCACACAAGCAGTAGTAACGAATGGTCAACTCAAGCCAACATTGTGTATTCATGAACGATTGTTTGTAAACTAGGAACTTCCGTGTGTAACGGATCCATTCACAACATCTATGAATGGTAAACTACCAAATACATACACTGAGGATTACACCGTCGATTCGCATGAAGTAGCGATAAAAGCGATACCTTTAAATGCAGTAAACGATTGAAATCAAGCCGATAACAAAGTAATGTCGCTGGACAATTTACAGTTATTATCAGATATCATTACAAGTTCTGTCCCCCTCCTCCAATCCGGGATGTGATCATCGGAAAGTATTGACGAGCAAATGAAATGGGAATCTACGGACGAGTTACGCATGATGTGAGGATCAGGCCGAATCAGTTTGTGGAATCCGATTTACATGAATACGCCATGGACTGAGAATGTTAACCAAACCATTTACTATACTCTGACAAACCCCGCAGCTCCGTGATTTAAGATACCAGGTTGTTAATCAGTGACCTGAGAAATGAGAGCAGTCCTTGGTAGGTCGTATTCGTCCCTCATAAGGAGTCTGACAACCCGCCGAGTAAACGTTGTTTTTACACATTAACCTAACTTTGAATAAGGAAGATCCCTGAAGATTGCAGAAATCGTAGAGAAGTTGGTTAGCAAATACCACCTTAACCTCATATGTGAACAGACGCCGTTTACAGAGTTTATGCGCGATCAATTGGTCAACTGCTCACGTTGCACAGCCTGCGATGGTTAGGTCACGTACTCCGNTTCTGATCGGGTTTGAACTATGACAAATGCGCCGGTCAAGTAAACGAGAGGATTGCATATTTTATTTTGAATCGATCCACTACAATTGCACGAAGAGATCTCACGTTACCATACTTCAAGAGCCTGTAACTGCATAACAAATTACATCGCAAGGTATTGCAGCACACTTGTGCGGTAACATACCTTTATAGTAATGCTAATTCAGCCTTTCCAACCATTCAAATAGCTCACTAGAGATATATGAAACATCCGTTGGTTCCAACAACCAGACGTGTAAGCTCCCAAACAGACGGTTTCCTTCTTGCACCTGGAACTATAAGCAATTCGCTACGATGGCACAAAGTGAACGTTGAATGACTCATCCGAACAACCTGAGCATGTAAGCCATTGTATCACATTCAGCGCTTCGTTGTCCAATCCAGTGTTGTTGTTTTATCGATGGTGGTAGAAAATGGAATGAGAAACCGTCCGTTTGAGAAACCGTTTGACCGCACCTGTAACGTCCTGCTGTCCGCATGCACTGGCATGTCTAATCTTGAAGGGACGCAAACCCTCTGTACCTGCTACGGCGCGCTTGCCTCGGGCAGGGTTAGTGTTTACGGCAGCATATCGTTGACTTTCAGCATCTCGACTGGGGTGTGACAAAACTGTCTAGCCTTTAATTCTCCATTCTGATTTACGGTAGACAGTGCACTCTTACAGACTGCAAATATAAGTGTGAAAATGCTCTCAGACACTCGACTTAAAACTACAGAGCATGTAGACAACTGCTTTAATCTGAAGGGCCGGGGGGTCCCCTGAACAGTTACACAACTGGAGACTTCAGTTCGCCAGTTTGGTACGACCACTGCACCTTCTAAATTCAAGGTGCTGTTGTAAAACTGATAGGATTCCGCGCACACTCATCTTTGGTGGTATCAGTGCTGGTGAATTGGCCGATAAGATCACAAATAGTACGGTTAGGGATGGAATAATGAAATCTGTGGCGCCGACATGACCTCAGTCTGTTTGTGAAGTGCCGAGTGTATATTAGTCTTACTGCATGGCTGCGAAGCCTGACCCCTCAGCATGGAGGATGTTCAGTGCCCATTTTCGACCACTGGTGTCTTTAAAGGAATAGAGACGAGTTGTGAAAACACCGTGTCCGAAATGACGAAGTTCACCAATGTGCCCTCGGAAATGACTAATTCTGTCTACTCCTAAGCATAATGATCTCGTCTTAGTTACATTTTATGAGTGCCAACCACCGATCGCAACGCTGCTTCTTGATTGTAAGTGGTACGGTGGGATAGAGGCGACAATCCGGTGGCCAGTTTGCGGTATGAAGTTACTGACACCAAAGCTTGGTTCAGTATGGGTATTCTGGTTTCCGGGATAGGACCCAAAGGACAACGAACACTTGTGTTGAGAAGAATATCTGACAAGATTTAGAAGAGAAGTCAGTGGCACTCATGTTGTGAATTTCTACGTGTAATGGTACGACGTTTTTCTCTACATCCTTCAACTTCTTTGCCTTGCACAAGCTCCTCGTGCCTCATATATTGTGACACGTTACCCACTTCATGTGATAGTCTTTCGTGTTAGGTATATGTATACACTTACTGCACTTTGGATTCGGCACCTGAACAGTCTTAGAAGCGTGTTACAACCGATTCAGCTGTCATGATCAAGGGCCAGTAACCGGCCGCAGCAAACACTCACACTTAGGCTTCACATTTACGTGACACAACTCCGACCATGTGGGCGATACTATCCGGGTGATACCGCCATTTGATACATATCTGGGAAAGCGGATAACCTATCACTGAAACTTCCGCTGTAGTAGAACGACCCGATACGCAAAGCCTGGTGATTCATCGATAATTATATTCCACGCTTACCTAAGAAATTTAAAGTTTTATCAGAGAGATTTCTTGGTCTTCTGTATGGATCTTAAGACGATTGTATCACCGAACGCCGGTAAGTGGCTTAAAAATCGAAATGCACACGGACTCATCGTTTCACATGTACAGCAGTATCAGGCAGAGATAAGACCGGTTTTAGATCATAACATGTCAAGTCAAGTCAAGCACATCTCGTGGCAGATTGATAGACACAAAATCAAATGTTCATTGAAAACACACAACCAAGTAATGTATAGTCAATCAGGATTTTCGTTGGAGTGAAATCGAATTCGATACTTTCCATACACCTCACTACCATTGTAAGGCTATCCAAAGCTGACAAGCATGCACACTCCCAAGCAACTGACCATTTTTCACTGTGGGCAGTCTGTCCTTCAACACGTGACGTAGTTTGGTGATTGCAGTCGCCCAGTCCGGATGAGCTACAACAGTATCATACTCCTCCCAGTGGAAGGCGCCGTGTTCCAGGCGGGAGAACAACTTCGGCCCCACCGGCGTGGATAGCACCGGCTTCCAGGATAAGACCGACATCATCTTTGTCCTACAGAATAATAGGGATAACAAAAGAAAGCGTAAGATCAAGGAATAATTCACAAAAATGCAACAGTTCACCAGCTGATCCATTTAGCATATTGTTGTGTAATCAGAACCCGAAGTTACTGAACTCACCAGACGGTTCCATGAGCACAAAAGTGGCTGAAGCAACTCACCGGTTTGCCGTATTGTTGATGACAAAATACTTGGTATGAATGTATACGTATTAATCTCATCTGTCTCTATTTGTCTGTCGTATATACAACCTGCATGTTTTACGTTTGCGATAAATAAGGGTAAACGAAATGTTGACATATCGCAAAAGGTCATCTTTCGCTCTGATGATGTGGTCAAGCGACAACGTGGTCACGAAATATGAAAACCCTGACTGCTCCACTGAGTAAAGTGGGTAGGTGTCGCCTGCCTGGATGGGGTCCTCGTGATCACTCAAACCGCTGGTTAGAGACGCTATCCGAGATGGCGGCGTGTCGCAGTCAATGGCGTACCTGCATCCATACCATTTCTAGTTCTTCCGCTTAGACTTCTATTAATTTTCAACCTTCTTAGTAACGTTTTCTTCTAGGATATTCCACGTCACTGTTGAGGTGAGCGGCAGCCCGAGCCACAGTACCTTTTGGTCAGGCTCATGGCTGTTATGATGATGATGTGCCTTGATCACGACTGATCAAATACCGACTCTCATGAATCCCGTGAGGGGTTGGAGTTAAAACAAACCTAACCCGAAAATAACCCTGAGTATCCCGAGGTGTTTCTGGGATAAAAATGACATGTATATCTAAATAGCAGGGCGCTAACTACCCATTTTAAACGCGTATCGCTTTTTCATTGCCTTTGTAGGGTAAGTAGTAAAAGAGACCTGTACTGCGCGGTATCTGTTACTCACCTACCTGTGTTGAACAATTCACACTGACTGTTCTAGATTGGGTCAAAACCACTAGCGACAGGGTAATCTTGTAGTTAACTGTACGCGTGCTCAAGGCATTATGGAGAAACAGCAGCTATTAGCATGGGTTGGAACATGAGATGTTTATCGAGATGTTCGCGACGTCAACTCATGATTCAGGTAGGAGGTCACAAGTGCGTCAGCTGATCGAGTCTATCGAGAACACCATCACTGAATCCCACTTTAATCAATACACAGGTGTCTAATTTGATGCGTGGTAACGAAAAATCACGAGTACACCTGAAGTGGAACTAGTCCTTTTCGATGGCATTTAACAAGTCTGCCCTTTCGTATAAACTGGTTTAGAACATATGTATGGTTTAAGTTCTTAAATCTCTTATCTTTATATCTATATACATTTTCCAACAATACTTCTGTTGTTGCATGAGCCTATGCCACGGTTCCGCATCAGTAACGATTGCTGATGAAATGCTGCCAATAATGATTATGACGTCTCGAAGTGTGAGTGGTTAAATATCACCCCAAGGAACGTAAACGGTGATATTTCCTGCGGTGGGTTTCACTGATTTTCAAGTGCACCTCTCGGTTGTATGTTTGTAAAGTACTGATGGCCCAACTACACAACCAATCTGATACGTGTAAACCACTCAAGATTTTGTTTTGCTCTGAGTTAACCAAGAGGGTGACAGCAACCCTGATAAAATGCGTCTAGCAGTTAAATGTAACAAGTTCAATTGCGGTCAAACAGGTTATCATACATAAAGAGATACAGTTTTGATACAGATGCGTCACAATTATGACACCACTGGGATCGTAACAGTTTGATC
>LOND01005345.1:10325-21051 GCA_014220965.1 Paragonimus kellicotti
CGCCACATCGATCGGCCGGCCCAGTTCGGATGGTATGGTCGTGGGTGGTGGTATGGTTCCACTCAGCCAATCAGATTGCAGGTGTGCGGTCGAACGCCTGTGCGCTATCTGGACTGTTTTCTCGCGTTGCTTTCTCATGCCCTTTCTCATGCTCTGACATCCTGACTACCATGTACGATCCCTTCATAGGATTCGTCCTCTGTTTGACTGTCATGTATGAAAATCGTTTGTCCTATAAATTTAGAGTCCTCTGTGTCCTAATTTTGACTCGCTCTTCCAATAAACAGTGTTGCCGCGTCTCTTCTGTTTCTTGACTTTTGGGTCAGGCGATTGAGCGCGTAACCAAGGCGACGATCCAGTAACTGGCGACGAGTAAAAGACTTCCTTTAAATTCACAAATACCACCATCTTTGACTGATAAACTGAATGCTGGTATTCCGCTCTGTGGCCGAATCGAAAGTCTTCCAGTTCTTGTCACAATTGGCCCTAGATGCATTTAAAAGACGCCGTGTTGTGTGAATAAAGTTTATGCTGAAGAGGAAGTAGATTTTAGCACACATGTTTGGCACTAACATTAAACACGACAATGAATGGTCATAAATTTCAGTCACGGAGCGCTTTTTCAGTCTCCCACAAGAAACACACTACTGTGATCAGTGCAAAAGCCAATCTCAAATCACAACCTCCAACGAGACCTGGGAAGAAAAGTCCGAGGATAAAGTCTCATCACAGATCAGCAATAAAGAAGTCTAAGGACATTGCACATATCAGTACAGGGTTATCGAGGCCTGACCGGTGAGGCAACAGCTAAATTCTCATGAATAAATCAACTTGCAATCATGAACCAGTTGGAGCATAGCAAAGAAATCGGTGTAGCAATCCCATTACCGGTGCGTAATGAACATATTTATCGCTGACCCAAGGTCAGAGCAGTACTCAACGACACGATGTAGAATCAAGAGCTGATTGTGGCATTTAACAGTTGGAGGACCGGACTGCTCATTATTTTGCAGCCAATTTTACAACAAACATCATCCATATGCGGAAGACAGTCAGTCTGCACTTATGAATACATTTCTGCTACCTAATCAAGAGACAGCTCAACGCTGTGCGACTACTCGTATGCAGACAGTAATGCGACACATACCTGATGATATGATATATCACCTAATTATCTTTTATCGGTCTGGCTGAAGCGATTCTGGTTGAAAGAACTAACGTCCAAACCTACAAATTCGAGCTTACTAACATAGCGCGCACACTTAGCCAATTGATCAACGTGACAGAAGGGTAATGACAAGGAAGAACACTCAGCAAACGCAATGTACGACCGATACGTAATCACGTCAGAAGGCAACATCTAGGTTTCATTGTTTTTGATGTCGACATTACTCATTATCTTAACAACCGACGCTGAATCCAACAACTTTGGTATCATACAATAGGCGAATTACAGGGGCAAGAATTGTCAATTGACTTAGGTTAATAGAATGTGAACTTTTCCTCTCAATTTGGCTTTATCAGCTAGGTCACTGATCTTCTCCAGCTAAGCGAGTTAACACTAAACTCACAAATGATAAAGAGATAACGGGAGATACAGTGAATAAAAAGATTGTGTAAAACAGGACGAAGTATGGTATACGCACACACACATATCTGGACAACCGTCTCTGTTTCCATGAACGTGAACGGTTCCCACCAGTTAGTACATTGTTTATTCATTCAGTGTCAGATCAGTTAACAAAGAAAATGAAAGACTGAAACGAATGAAAGGAAATGTGTACAATGGTGCACGTACAGAAACGTTATTAAATTTGGAAAACCGTCATGTCTAAGGGATTTTCTAACTAACAGTATGGATGGTAAATCAGTCATATTTTGACCGAAGACATCACCGAAACAGTCAAACTTTCACTTTCCGTTATCAAGCCATCACGTTAAGAAATATTTTGACGCATTACAAATGCAAATCAATGCTCATACATCTTTACATACTGGATCACATGCACGTTGGACAGGCATTTTGTTTGATAGCTTTATTCTAAAGATAAGCATGAGAAGTAACAAACGGTCACAGCTGAGACAATAAATATGGTTGAATGGTGATAACATTGTGATAAGGTGGTTACAAGCCCAATCAATTCCGGAGGATTGTCTGTGTGAGCTAAGATTGACTCCGGATTCCAATCTCTCACCCGAAACTAGAACCTTACAGTCATATTCACCCGTGTTAGACCAAAATAACGGCTTAAGCTTGAACTCCACCGACACGGTGATTGTGGGAAACGTGACTAAGGATTGCAAAGTTATCTTGACTGAACATCCATTGGTTTGCATTGCACATTTAATACAAGAACAGACTTGGTTGAGTTCGTTAGTTGATCAAGAGGTACGTGATTATGACCACCCGCCGTCTCATGCAAGAGTAAACGACGCGAAAAATATGCCAGCCAACTCTACACTCTTGTATGCATTACCAAGAATCATACACCTGTTCCATAAGTGTATGGACGATGATGTAGCAGCGAACCACTGGTCGGAGCTACGGACCACATTTACCAAGTAAGTGCATTACAAAACGAACTGAGAAGAAACCAAATTCGTCTAATGAACAGTTCTAGTTAGAAAACTAGTACAGCAAGATTCTCTCTTTCATCTCACAAAAATGTCTGTCGCCATACGGCACAATAAGTCACATACTGACTGGACACTGCTAGATGGATTAAACTGAAAGGAAAGCAAGCGTGATACCCAGGAGCTGCGATCCAGGAATGTGTGGTCGATATTCAGCACTGTGACTACCGAGCTTTATCAAGCTCTGTTGGTACTACTCAAATAAATTTCATAAAATAACGTTCAAAACTCAGTAACTTTAAAGAGGATGGTTATTGACCACTCAAACAGGGTGAGGAATAGTCGATCAAACGCAATACGTATGAACGCAAAAATCGTAAGCACGTTCACAACAGTAACCACATTAGACTTGTAGTTGCAACGATGATTCATTAAGCTTGCTGCTCATACATGCAACCTTGTCGATCGCCGTCATATACGTTAAGAGTATTTTGCAACTATTAATCTATGGTAAGGTGAGATTCAGCGACAAGTCGTTCTCATCTGTTCTGTGAACATTTTCCACAGCTGACTAAATGATAATCCAGAGGATCAGACCAAACAACAACCTTTGTGTTTTGTTGCTAACGTCATGAACAGAAACGTCAGTAATAAGATTCTAGAACCTATCCACTAATGTAAATGTATGGTTTCGCCAGTAAGATCGTGCATCAAATGTCCCAAGGTCCGATAAACTATGAACAAACTTTTAACCTGAGGTGCGCTGTGATTGCTAAAACTTTCACAATTTCTTTGCTGTCGCTTGTTTTCAGTAGCGAGAGTCTAGTTACAGTACTTGGTGCAAAATAACTCGGTCAGTGTGACAAAATTCGGACCGTTCTCAAAAACAGACAGATAGACTCCATTTGTTTGTTTGTTATTGCTTGAACGAGACTGGACCTGATACTCGACCGTTCCTGATTCCATTTTTGTCACTGTGGATTGTTTGTAACATTTTTTTTTCAATCGAATCTGAAGCTTATTACTGAGTGAGGACAATTCCACGTGTGGATTCACAGATAACCTCAAGGGCAATTGCTGTTTTTAAACGGTTTGACGAAATCAAACAGACATTCGACATAGATTAACAAGCCACTGTACGAAAATGCTCGGCAGCACAATTAGAAAGCAATCCTTAACTTTTCCCCATAGATCCAAGAAAGTTGTAAATGAGTGTGTTTGCGCACCGACCTGCGTGGAATAAAGAAGTCTACGAGATGACATACATGTGTATTACACAACAACAGACCTTTTCCGCATGCATCGTCTAACATAACCGCAACAAATCCATAGGAATACGATAATGTTACTGATGAGTTAATAACGAAAATTGCAAAAAGTGATGGCAACAAAATTACATGATCAATTCAGCATATGACCTTCAGGATGAAACAATGACTGATTTCTTCCGCTCTGTTACGAAATCACATTTGGGCAGGTTCTTCAAGAGTAACTCCTGTGTGTTGGAGCTCGAATCAATTCAAACCCTTAACTCCGTGAATAATGTTGAACTCATCGCAGATGTGAATTTGTCGAGCGTGAATGCGCCGGACACAATCGGATAGGGTTAAGATCAGAACTACAGTTTGGTTGAGCTATCACAGGCAGTCTGCAGGGACGAATAAATATTCCTGTGAAGTGAAGCATGTGTACTGGAAAGTATGCTGATCGAAAATTACGTCCTTCCCAGAAAAGGCGTAGCAAGTGACACAACAAATAACACAGGAAGTGATATGCTGCACACAATTTAAAATAGTCAACTCAGTCACTCATTGTTTGAGAAATGCTCCAAATCACTATCGACTGTCTGTCACCGATATTTTGACCATCCATTGGAAGACTATGTCACTACCATAACCGTTAATCGAGACCATCCCAAGTGAATGGTTTCGCCTTACCGAAGATCACATTCTCACGGAGCCTTTTATAAGACATGAGTCTACATTCACTTCAAAAAAATTGAGAAAATCGACCCAATCTATCTTTCGTTAATCAATGGGCATGGAATGGTTTTGGTGGAGATATACGTTGATTTCAGTGCCTCTAGTAACCTGCAGCGTCTTACGTGAAAACAGCCGAGTTAAGAATGATCGTCATTTCAGAAATACCGTCTCGATAATAATCCGTCCTGTGATCTGTCAGAGAAGAACAGGGGATCTAAGGGCTTAACAGAAAGCCACGAACACGCTCAATGACCACTAGGTAAATGGAAACTGGACGAACATCTGATGACACCAACAAGATGGAGATATTTGGAAAGAACGCAATACAAGCGGTGTTCACTAGTGAAGGAAGTTTGGCAATACTCAATAGTAAATTGGAAAACATTGTAAGTAACTTTGCTCTGAAGCGAACCACATCAGGGAGTGTGGGATGGACCGTATAGGGTGCAGACTTACTCAGGAAACGAAGTGCTTTAGGAAATTTGAGTTAGGAAGTCAGAATAATGACGTCCGAACACAGAAACACACTCCGTCAAGGTCGGTTGAAATCCGCCTCCAGGTGGTCAATGTTGATATTCCAATAGAACGTAGACGCAAAAACTTCCGTCACTTGTTGGCAAAAATACTCCTCCATCATCTGTCGAACGGAGTTGTTCACCGTGCCTCAGCCTTTCCTTTGAAAAGGATTTGTATGTGTCCAAACGACACTCAACGTTGTTCTTATTCCACATGACGTTATAGCGCCGATGGAGGGAAACAGCCCTCAGCAGAACGGGTTATTGGTATCTCTCGCGGGAAAGTGAGTCGCTCAGTAAACAAGAATGTTGCAAAGTGTCTCGTCAGTAGTGAAGATGAACCATCCTTGGAGTGACTGTTTTGTATTTTCACTGCTGCCCTAATGAATGTCATCTGAATTCAGTAGGGTGACCAGATCACACACTGCATAGTTCCGCAGGACCAGTGAAGAGTAAACTAGATGAACGGATGCACAGGTTTCATTTTGGTTTTTTTTCGGATAGTGAGCATTTCACCACGCACAGCTCAGTAATATTTAGAAGCTGATGTCATTCCATTCCCCTGTACTTAACAGATGAAGAATAGTACTCAAGTTGAACGTTGTGCAATGGTACCATTGATGAAAGCAATGTTAAAAAATAATCAACCCCCATTTTTACAGTTTCACAGGGTCAAAATCAAGTCAATCAAACCTGGACATAAAGTATGAAACAGCTGGAGATCAAAGTTGTCATAAGTACAAAGCTCCAAAGAGATCGAAATGACCTAACAAGACAAGAACCCCACAATACCGGCCGATGCGTGTCGGGAATACGGGCAACTGTGTGAGTGATCGTGAAACAGACAGGTAGGATAAGGACGTTGGACACAAGTCAAATGAACCGAGAAGTTTAGAGAAATTTTGTTACTTGCCTTAGCGCACTGTTTCCAGCAGTAACAAAAACAACTTCTGCCGTCATAGCACTAAATACATCATTAGTAAACAGTCAATGATCGTATCGGTTTTCATAACAAGCAGATAGGCGTGTAAGATATCTGCACCAAACTCAGCACAAATGAAGTCAAACGATTTTGGGCGTCATGCTTGATCAACCCATTCTGGTACGTATCTCCAACATTAACTCGTCGCATCCACTCAGTACGAAGAGAACAGTCATCCGATCATTCGTCAATAGAACTAATAAGATTTGCATCAATGAACTCTCCAAAACAACAGACATTTCTCACATTATTATGAATATCCACACGCCTTCCCGCCCTCCTTTCTTAAAAACACAATTGAACGCATGTCCACTAAGGAGAAAACCAAAAATACAAGATCCTTCCAGTCTACCGTGCAAATGTCCGTATCCCGAAAAGAACATCTGTACACTCTGTAGGCTGTGAGTATGCCATTTGGGCTGTAATTCGGTTAGAACGACTGGTGATGCATCCTAAGGATCCAGTCTCGGTGGGCGAACAAAGAGACTGTGTTAACGAAATCCGACGCGGTGACTGCAATCGTCGGTTACATAAGAATACAAACAACAAGACTATGTTATGTCGACCCCTACGCTCGCAACATGCTGCAATTAACAGGTGCTTATCCACACGGAGGGGTTCGCAATGCAGCTTCACCAATTCATACCCCAACACGCATCAGTCAACCGCATGCTCTGCGTGCAGTATGGGGCCGGATTAATAACAACAGACACGAACACTATTTACATAAGTCTCACTCCCATTTAATGGATAATGACTTCGGCCAAGCTGTTCAGACGCAACGCAAGTTGACTTAACCACGACAAACCCACGTGACCTGTTTCTTTGTTAAGGATTTCGACTACAACACTCCTGAGAAACGCATCGAGGTGAGTGAAACCTCGAGTATTACAATCTGATCTTAATGCTGTTTTCTAAGTCAATTATTTAGGAATAGAAACGCTATACATTCCATATCGCACCGAGCTGCATAATAATGTCCGGCCGAAGATTGGATACCTCGGGTTTAATATGTAGATCACTCAGCGGGCCGGTCTTCACAACGCACGCCTGGTTAAGCTATCGTGTCTTCAAGATTCTCAACGGAGAAAGCAACCTCATCCAAGGAATGGTAAGATGGATCTGTAACATACTTGTTAAGAATGAAAGAATGTTTAAACATATCTTCAACATTACAATACGTAGTCCGTTCAGTTATATAGGGTAACCACAAAAAAATACAGTAACAAAATTATCTACAAAGCATCGAGTGGGTAGATGGCTTTGTTGTGGTGTAAATGTCAGTAGGTGAATACTGAACATTCTGATGAGGTCCTCAATTTTTGGACAACAAAAGTGCATTTAGTCGTATACCAAAATGTGGCCTTAAGTATTGCTTGTTAACAGTGTTTCTCTTCGTAGGCATCAACAGTTTTAGGAATGGTCAAACTCTACATCAAAAAAATGTTGAACGGCGCTCAACTGCCAGTTAACTTCAAATGTAGCAAACATGGAGCAAACATAAAATTCTAATCGAACTACGCTTAAAGGTCACACAAGCGAAGAAGGGCTTTTCCTGATCTCATTTGGTAACGATACTGTGCCATGAATACGCAAAGTAATGGGCGATTAAACACTATAAGGGTAGAGTCAAACGTCACTGAGCAAAGTGGCTGAGTAAACCAACGTCAGAAAATGGGTTATTTTTCAATTCTTTGTCGATTCTCAGTTATTTCAGGCCTATAGCTAGATCACTTCAATACCAACCTAGACAGGCGTCTCTAGTAGGAAGCAATGAGTGTACGAAACTGATCGGTCATTACTGATCCACAGAAATGCACTGTATGCTCTGTGATAAATATTTCGTCCTGATAACACCTACAAATACCAGTGAACTGGGTCTTGGTAAGTATTTACAGCATCAATAACTGTGTTATGCAGAAATGCTTCTGGTTGTCAGGCCTTAATTCCAACAGTTGACCGTCGCCTTAAATATATTTATAAGTTTGCAATAAACAGCAGTTAACGAACCCGAAATCACTGCATTATGATTTCAATGTATGATCATATAAATGTAATTTTAGCTCGCGGCTTTCTCGGTTATCGCGATTTCTTTTTCTCACTATAGATAGACTATTCTTATCCTAAGCGTGGGAGGCCACAGAACGTCCGAGCCCGCCCACATGATGATAAAATGAGCGGACTTGATTGGAATCAAACTGGCAAGGCGATCTTTCGCGCGCGCATGTTTCATTCGACCAAATCAGACAAACCGGTTTTGTCTACGAAAATCAGTTTACATTATGACCGGAAAAAAAAATCATATTTGTTATTACTAGACCGAGCCAATGTCTTAAACTTTAACTGATGAGCAATACTAGTAAAATATATGGCAGAACGAAATAGAGAACAGTGTGCTTTTTTTATCAAATGACTGTAACCGGCCAGCAAGTTGATCGAATCAGGAATATTTTGTGACAACAGTAAGAATATCTGGCCTAATGGATGCCCACAATTCGACAAATAATGTAGACTATTCACATGAGATAATCTGGAGGCAATTGGTGGATGTAGAGGGAATCGTAAAAAGACCATCATTCTGACGCGGTGTTAAGCTATCTTGATAGGACAGCCTGTTCAGTTGTAAACGCCAATTACACCGCGTCCTTTGAACTTGCCAATCGAGAGTACAGTTTAACAGTTAGACAGACACTAATCCACATGACGGAAAAAGTTATTGTACCAGATCAACTGAACCACCACGCTAGTTGGGTCACCGTACATAAACTACTTGAAGTGCGTTAATGAGGACCTACTGATTACAAATGCACACGAATCGGTGAACCTAAAAACAAAACGCCGAATTAGCTGGAAGCACACAACAAAAATTGCAAGATGTCCTTCTAAAAAGAACTGGCATAGATTCGGAAAGCTATAGACCACCTACTACCTCATAATATATATACATATATATACCCCGGAAGAAAAAAACGCACACAAGTTTCTCAGGTGAAATTGATGTTATTTGGGAGGGAGTATTTCACCCCATGGGATCCGACTGATGTGAGTGTGCACTATAAGTACGACGAAGTTGTTACGTCAGACAGTCAAAGTAATCACGCAACTATGAATGAGACTGCGTTGCTGTGAAAATTGTTTTTGGAGAATCCAGGCGTTATAAACTTCTTACAAGAATGTACAATATCGGGTTTATCTTTGTTTACACTTTGCTGTATTGTGTACACAACCACCAATTGATGATAAATCTGAAGTCAAGAAAAACAAGTACATTTACATGTCGTTCTCATCGGTGTAATAATACACAGTAACTGATGTAGCCATCATCAGCAGCATCACAGATAGCAGTAGCTCAGTAATTCTCAATGATGTTTAACTGCCACACCACCATGAAGAAAAAAACAAACCTTGCAAAGGAAGAGAGAAGACAAATAGGGGAGACGGGCTGGGTAAATGGATATAAATAGTTAAAAAAAATAGCTACGTCCATATTCAAGCATTCAGCATCAAAGTGCAAATACCTTGAAAACAAACAAACAAACAACCGAGCTAATAATGAAGGTATGTCGTCACCAGCAGGACAGCACCATTAAGTGCCCTCACTTCACAGACAACTCAACCAAACAACGACAACATTCACGCCACTGAGCTCCGATTAGCCGCCATCTCACCTAATGTCTCAAGCCACCGACTCTGTGAGTCGCGAGGGCCCCAGCCCGGGAGACGAACCCGACCTACAGTGTCCAACCCCTTCATAAATTACTATATTTCTCTACAACAGGTCATCATCGGTTCATCTCGCACTCTACATCTCCACCGCCGCTAATACAGTTTCCCAAGTAGACAAACCGGTCAACAACTTCCATACCTTCATTATACAACATTGGATCTACACAATCACGACAACCTTGTAGAACAACTTTGCATAAGTAGGCCGCAAAGAACATTCCGAAGTATTTAGCACTGTGCGAAATAGTGTTAGCATTGTTTTTGAGACTTGAAAGTTACCGAATGACAACACATGTTGCAATGCATTATGATTACATGTTAACCAGAATACAGCCAGGTTACCCAGGTATAAGCTGAAATCATAAAATGACTAGTTGAACATAGGAACTTTCGAGAAACAGAAGGACATTAAGATCAACCTTTTATGCGGGCTCAGGACCAATTTAAGAGATGCAATAAGAAAATCATATTTTAAGGAATGAGATTCAGTGAACTATTGCTTCAAACAGGTCCGAGAAGTATATTAAGTGCAGTTTGCGTCTTTCTGTTTGAGACAGAAAAGCAAAATGCGATAATGCAAATTATGTCCTTTACAAACTCACAATTGCAAGAAAGCATGCCTGACAAGTAAGATTGGCATGCTTTGCAATATTTTTCGGAATTTTGTTCCGCAAAATTCAAGGAAAACAGAATCCCATCAATCTTTGAGATTAGAGCGATGGATAGACAATTGACGAACGGGTTTATGTAATTTTGTGCTCCGCATTCACAGCAATGTGCAATCAAGTTGGGTTTTGTCAAAAGTGGCTGTCAGGTTGGTTCATTTCAAAACCCAGACGGTTTTTCCTACTGATTCTAAAGTTTGCCTCTCCAATAAAATTATTTAACGCAGAAACTTCCGTGCCTCGTAACAGTGTATGTGTAAAAGTTATAACGAAACACTTTAC
>LOND01005345.1:27957-38395 GCA_014220965.1 Paragonimus kellicotti
AGAACCGTAGTCGTTCTCTTGTCTAGGTCTAGACGTCCTGGCAATGTCTCAGGCTACGTACAACCAGGAATACTCACAATGCCACCAACTCCATACTACATTGACCATCGCGAAGTATAAACAGGATCGCTCGGTCTGATACGTACAGCAGGATGAATAGGCGAAAACATGCTACTGCTGACCCCTCCCCCACTGTCCTATCAAATTTGGCCTTCAGGTCCCGCTCGACCCACATTTCTGATGAATACTTTGAAGGTCCCGCAGCAGATATAGCTAATCACAATAACATTTTGTCGGTAAGTTCCATCTCTTGCCATTCAGCCTCAGGCGTGTGTCTCGTCCATTGGTTAGATCTAAAATACGAATTGACACGGGTGCTTTCAACGTCAGCAATCTAAAACGAATAGGTCAACAGGTCGCTCTCACACGAACGTTAGACTCGTTAAATGTCGATGTCTGTTGTATTTCAGAGACTAGAATCCAGGACAGTAGTCAACGTATGGAACTAACAGCACCCGCATTGTCTACCCGATACTGGTTATACATTTCGGGTGATTCCACGACCGCCTCCAGCGGATAGGCTAGAGTAGGTATAGTCCTCAGCACGACGGCCGCAGCCGCATTAGTAGATTGGATTCCTGTTAACAGTAGACTGTGCCGTCCGCTTGGCAGGTTCTGTTAAAACCAGCTCTGGACGCCAAATATTTAGAAATTTTTCATTGTGTCCCTTATGCTCCTACTGACTGTAGTGACGTTGGCGTCAAGGACGCATTTTACTCGGATCTGGCCGCTCTCCTTCGGTCGACACATGGTTCTGATATAGTCATTCTGGTCTGAGTCATGAACACCCAATTCGGCCGCCTTAGTGAAGCCAAGTCTCGTTTAGGTAGCAAGTTTGCGATAGCATTACTTCGCTCGGATAATGGCGGGCGGCTGTAGCAATGAGCATGAAGTATTTTTCGTCAGCACCGTAAGCGTTATTGCAATAGTTGGCGCATCCTTCTTCGAATCAGACCTGGTCGCAGATAGATCACATAGCTGTTAGTTGTAGGAGCTCTACCAGACGTATATCTACAGGAGAAATTTTCCGACACCTTTTTCTAGTGTTTACTCATACATCCAACAAATTCGGTAGTGATGACATCAGGGTTGTCTTTCAGGAGTGCAAATTCCTTCTGAAGCCGTCAACAAGTATCTCTGATTTATATATACTGCACGTTTTGACAGTCGCTTGATTGTTCAGGTCAACACGACCTCTTAGGTCGATCGGATGTGACATGGCGATATGTGTCAATCGAATTCACGCGCTCCAACTGCGCATTTACAGAGGTGTACCAGCGTGCACTCATGTTACTTCTTTAACTAACATTTTCGTTGAAAACGCAGTCGATTAATTAAATTGATTGAGTTAACCGGAGATATAAAAGCAAATGAAAGTCAGTTCAGTGGGGCTGAATCGTAGTCAGGCGGTAAAGTTCGATTCCCATCAACATCAACAACGACGAGCGACTGTTTAAGCTCTACACTGAACAACGGCTGTTTGTGAAAAGCATTAGTGCCAGCCACAGAGCGCGTCAAGGCACAAATTGGCGCCATTCCATTCTTGAACAGGTCTGGATCCAGACAGACCACGAAACCGGCAGACATAAGTGGCGTAGCTCTAACCAGGATTGCCCAATCTACTGTAGCACATGTGTGGATTCGGACCATACTGTTGTTGATGCACTCTTTAGTTTACCAGAAGGCTTCTCAAAATCACGTCGACTGGCAGTTGACAAGCTGACCCGACCTACTGTGAAGCAAGCTCATAGAGGCATACAGTGCAGACTAAGCCGCTCGACATCCCCAAACTCCAATGAGTGTTAAGTCCAAACTTCACGGGAACTGAAAAAGACAGGTGCTACTGGTTACGATGAGAGGACATGTCTGCACAGTACACATTAAATCACACAGAAATCCCTTGAACAAGAAGACGCCAGGTGGAAAATCCCTGACCAACCAGGCACATAACAAGAATATGTCAGCAAGAATATCCAACGTAGTCAGTTGGCAGACGAAAGGTTTGGCTGTCTGGACAAGCAGATGAAATAGATGCAGCACTCGCACTGGGGAATACCAGCAAAACAGGTCCAAGGTCAGCCATCGATGTCACTGCTAAAAAGACCGATTGTGCACTTATTCACACGAAGTCCAGAAATAAATCATCGGACCCACTGCTTCTAGTTCATTACCCACCACATACTTCTGTTAGTCCAAAACTACTCACCAAAAACTGAGGGCCTCTGTTGCAGAGTTTCGACTTTGCTGGAACGAGCGATCTCACGTCACAAATTCCGAGAAGGTGCAGAATTTGACTTGTCTGGACAACCAATAATGACCATTTTAGCCGGAATGAAGTTTGTATAGTTCCATATTTATTAAGGAAGCTAGAGACATCTGTGTGACTCATGGGAAAGTTAAGCTAACCATGCTTTGTCGAATCACCGTAATGCGGGATGCATGCATAAAGAAATAACACGCGGGTTTCCAACCTAGGCGAGGAGGTGCAAAACAGATGTTTCCAACTGGCCAGATTTCGGAACAGCATCAAGTGTTCCGCACACCAGCAATCATCATAATCTTCAAGAGAAGTACGTTTGATCCGGTCGATCGACATTCACTGTTGGAGTCGTTTGGACGTAGAGATACGCCGTCTAAGCATGCAAGCATACCACCAAAGCTCCACTGAACTACATCAGTTTTCGTTATGGTGCAAAGAGGACGATCAACTGAATTCTACATTAAACTGGTGTCTAATAGAAATGTCCACATTTCTAGCTCCTACGAATTTTTTCAAACAGGACAATGAATGACTATCAACAGCTCCTAGAGAACCTAAACGCTGATGTCTCTCCTAGTGGAGAACGCACCGAACTATAGTACACCAACGACTGCGTGCCTTTGTTCGACAATTTCAATGGGATGCAAACTTTGATAGATAATATCTCTTCATTCTGTTCAGTCCTTCAAGATGCGTTTCAAAGCTTCAAACTGTGAAGTAACGTTTCAAGTCCAACACAAAAACGTTGGTTTTAAACTAGACCACCAAGATATGAAGACTACTGGTTGATTAGTTTACGTAAGCTGTATCCGGGATTATACAGCATAGGAGAGTAAATCTGAGCTCTAATTCTATGGGAGTATTCCACAGGCTTGGACATTCCGCCAATAAAACAGTGTTTCACTAGGAACATGAGTATACTATTATTATTAAAATATGTTGGTTATAAGGTTACGGTTAGAGCAACTCAACTTCATGGCTATGAGGCATGGGTGACAATACAAAGCGTACTGAAGATTTCCATTATCAATGTTTGCCTTCAACTACAATACACTTGCCTAAACCTGCAAAATACACAGATTTGAAATACTGGGTCGTGTATTAAATACCTAACCCCCACCCCCACCCCCCCTTACCATCTGATGCACTCCTAGGTAAGCTCCGAAAATCATTGTCATAAGGTTCGAGATGGCCGACTGATAACTTGGCACAAGACAATAAAAGCAGCCACTAGTGAGCTGGAAAGGGTAGGCTCGCGTTCTTGTTAACCCACCTGGCATGCGAATAAAAATCTTAGGAGATACAATGGTTACTCAAGTTCAGTGGCGTCAGCATTCTCGCCGTGTAACTGAGTTGCACGTGAACCAACGAAAAATAACGAAGCGGGACACTGGACTTCACAAGGAAGCAAAAACGGTCGAAATCTTACATGAAACTTGATTGTGTTTGCAGCTTGAGAAACACTGCTTGATTTTAAACTGAGGTCTCAGGAATTAAGTATCATCCCCGCAATTTGTTTTATCAACAGGTTAGGAATGGATTTTCTTAACCGTTATGCATCAGTTAACATCACTGATGTAAGGCTGGCACCATGGCTTTAGTTTAATTTTAAAAAATAACATTTGCGATTGTCGAGATATCGTGTCATTACACGAGAACATCTGGAGAAGGCGTTCTATCAATGAAAAGGAAACGAAAAAACTGCGCGGGAACAAGACTTTTAGTGGAAGCTCATTGTGTACATTGAGCTACCAGCTGGCGTAAGAACAAACGGTAAAACTGTCTCATCTGGACTCCGTGCAGGTAGGGTAAGGAGGACTGGAACAAGATGATGATGTACACACTGTCATCAAACTAGATGGAGATAAAACCCACAAAGACATACCGCCCAATTTTTGTTAGGATCATATTCAAAACATTCATTCAGGAACCCATAAGCTGTATGAATAAGACAGCTAGTTAGCAATGCATAGGATGTAGGGAAACATAAAATAGGTCTGTCTAGTTTGATTTTCCTTGCTATCGATTTGCGTCAATTATGAAATGATCAGTCAATACCAATTTTGACGTTTGCCATGAGCTCTGAGGTTTTGAATAGAGTAATGGAACTTGTTTTAACAGACGGTTCGTTATCAATTAGTAACAGGCTTCCAAATAATCCATAGGAATCGACATCAGGAACAGTACACAGTTCATTCACAACAACTAGCGAGAACTTGAAAAACTGTCATACAACTGATCAGAGCGTGTTATTCTGCATGACGACTTAGCATATTGCACACAACAGATAATATCCATGTATGATTATTTATCGTGTAATTAGTTGAATGATTTTCACAGTGGGAATGTTTCAAAAAGTTGCAAGTTTTGTAACTATCATCCAACAATTTATATTATATAGATATAAACTGTATTGATATTTTTCTGTGTTAAAGATCTAAATATCCAAACTGAACCATTTACACGGTTATTATTCACCATGACCACATGGTGGATGTCATACCGCCAAAATTGATATAACCAATCAGAAAGGGTGAGGTTATAACTGACTACGATAAAAGACACGTCGCTCGTGTTGCGCACTACGATAGTTCCGCAAAATATACATCCATAACTCAAGAAACTGCCTTCGAATTATACACTATTCATTCTGAGGTTAGTGATTAGTGCATACTGGTCTGAACATGATGTTGCACCAATTTGACAAGGAAAAACTGGCAGAAAAAAACGACCAAATATCAAATAATAATATCCGTCTGAAAGTCTATAATCCGATCCACGAACCCATCGTAATTTCATTAAAAACGCTCGATGAAACAGAAAAGAGCATTTTTCGTGGAGAAATGACGCAACAGTGAGGACAGCATTCAAAATTCTTGAAAGACACGGGGTTTCTGGACTAGTGACTAGATGGTTGTGGACTTTACAACGTTGACAATATATGCACTATCGAGCACAGTGGTCCAAATCCGTATTCATACAAAATAGATGATAATACGCTTTAGAATGGTTTGACTACTTGGGTGTGACAGAATGGGAATGCCCAACACAGATCGTCCGAGGAATACGTAGGGCATGGGTTTGAGGATAATCCGTGAATGTGTCATATAAATATATGCAGGTCATGCTCAGAAGGAAATAGTGAAACCAACATCGATGATGAATTGAAGTAAAGGAGTGAGCTGTTGTTTTTGTCACAATACTCCAGAGAAAGAAGAGACGGATGAACGTGTTCAACTATGAAACGTGGAAGTGCATTGGTTCTGGTATACGATTCATCTGTATGTACGAAATAACTATTGAAATTTACGGGTGAAATCGACTCACCAGAACTCTCTTAGCATGTGCGAACAAGGCGTTAAAAGCATACACTGACGGCTGATGGTCGGCATGTGCGGCGAAATGTTTACTTTTCAATAAAGTCGTTCAACATCAAGGTAGATAGCAAATAACATGCGTCCAGAAGTGTTGCACTTCGTTTATACCGGTATGAGAAAAAATGTGGGTGACTGAAGTTCATTGCTCACTAAGTGCTAGAGTGGATGCATCGATCGTGAGAATCAGACGCGTTTGCAGTCCGGAATGCGACGACGGTAGTGCTTAGAGGTTGCCTTGCCATCCTCAAATGGCTATGCTGCGTGTGAACTCAACGTGACGACCACGTTTAAACCATAGACAGGAGATGAGCAAAGAAGTGTAATTCGGGACAAAACAAAAGATAACATAGATCATTCACTAGGTTTGGAATATGCAGAATATGTGAATTGTTGAATAAACTTCTCACTGCATACTAAACTGACTGCCATATTCAAGACATAAATAAAGAACCACGTAATATATTGAAATTTGAATAAAATTTATGTGAAGAAAGGTGCACCAAACCAGACAATGAGAACAAAGCGAATAGGGTCCTAAAACCGGAATATAAAGTTACAAACTAATGTAACAATCCCTGGCTACTAAATCAGATGACTGTATTTTCGAAAGGAGCAATAACGCCTTCAGGTTTCATAAACTTGTACAATGAATAAGACAACTAGTTAGTATATTGTACTCTATTTAACAATAATAATGCTTGTTTTCAGACACAAACATACATGAATGCACAGCTAGTCAACTTTGTTATATGCCTACGGCCAAATTGCCTGTGTTACAAATGACCAAAACAGCGACTAACATTGACCTAGAAAACGATGGGAAACATAATGAACGGTAGACAATTTTCCCAACGTAGACACACCACAAAGGACCACAAGCTCTCATGCCTAAAAGCGCCTCAAACGAAGAGCAGCGCCGTTCCCAACGTGATAAGTGGCATGGTGCTCACCGTTTAGCTTAGGTCTGTGACAGTTGAAGATACACGTATGCTCACCGTGAGGACTTATCTGCTTGAAACAGTAACAGTTAGCCCCATATTAGTTACTTATTCGCCCTGATTTCGACTATCGTAATGATGACCACATTTTGCTCATCGTAATGAAAGCGTCCGAGTAATCTTTGGATAGAAGGTGTCTCTAATGTGAGGGTGACAGAAGCCCAATCCATTAGTAAAACATGCACACTGCAAAGCGTAATTTTGCGAACAAAACCCTGAGTGTTAAACGTATACATGCAGAGAGAAAAAAACGATACCGACCAATGACACGTTCCTATCATGAAGACACTGTTTTGATGAGCGCCGCACCAACACGTACACGTTCAGAGTTCATAATAAAAACGAGACAGCACAGAAAAGTGTTGAACTCAGCCAAGAAAAACTATAACTAGACAACCACTGATTCCGACTTAGCCACATTTGCAACAATGTTTGCAGTGAGAATAATGTCGCACTCTGCACCTTAACCAGAAGGTGGACAATCTCAGTTTTATTAGAGCACATGACACAATGCTGACTAACGCCGAAAGGCCATCAACAAAGAGCAACCAGTCCATGTACATCGATAAGATTCCAGAATGCAAAGAAGATCGCTCAGAATCTCATCTTACAGGCCGATTATAGTATAGGTGCGCTCCAACTCAGTGGTGGTCAACAGTGTTGATGAACCGAACTAATCAGTCAGTTACATGCATCTTTGAGCCGAACACCTGAGTACAATGCCTTGCACTACCGTCTGATCCGACAATGGTCCATGAAGTTGCAGAGGAATAAGTACGAATTTATGGCGATGAAAAACAACCACAGAAAGACGAACCAGATCGGGGGCGCGATTATTCCAACACTCAAGGAATATCTCGACACGGTCGCGAATACGGTCAAAGCCCACAGTGGATAGATTGCGGACAACACGAGCGACCGGACGAGCCATCGCTCAACGAGATCGGACCAACGGACGAGGAATGGCAGGCGGAAAACCCCCGATAGAAGGCGTCGATCACACATAAACCGGGCAGAAGTGCACACGACGTGTGAGCGGAAACCGGGGGGTGTTGTGGACTGGAATTCTGATTCATAAACGCCGGCGCGCGTGCTATGGCAACCAGCGAGTTGGACAATAACTATGGGGCCGACTGGAAAGTCTATGGGAATGCGACAGCTGCGATCAATTGTGGGTGATGTTCAACTTGAAATTAACCAAATCCCCGACTACTCATCAGTAATAAATATTGTGCTTTATTGGACGCCTTTTCGCTACGCTTTACTTTTCCCAAGTATACATCAACGGTGTGTCGCGTCGCGCACAGTCTACAATTTTATACAGGCTAACTGTCGGAGACATCGGTGATTGACTACCGACAGTCTGTATGCATCTTCTGCACGAATGGACAAATGTGAGCGCACATGCGCATCGAGAACTCCGCATATAATCAATTTCTGGAGGTTTTTGTTGCGTCACAGGTGGCTGAGGTTGCCGAATCCATTACACAATAGGGTTAAACTGAACGTTCCATACATAAATGCTCTATAGATGTACGAACAGATACAATACACTGACTACAGTTACTTCACCTACAGTGGCACACTTGATCACTTAGTTCGATACTATCAGTGATGGGGATACTGTCTCACATCATGTCCAAAGTTTCTTCAAAGCAGCTGAGGTCCGGTAAAGTGGTTTCAACGGTTTCTAATGGGGGATAGTCGCGGCAAACAAGTTGATCAGGTTAGGTAGTGACTACCGTACTAAACTAGAGTTTCCGACAACCTCTACCGGAGGAGACTAGTTACCGTCATCTTGCAACAAGGAGTGACGCTTCCTAGTGATCTCGGAAAGCAAATGAGATTCTCATATACAAGGTGCTTGCCCCGAGGCACACTTCACTATCACCAATTCACTTCTCTTACATATCCAGAGCGGCTTATCATACACACATTAAATATATGTCAACTTGAACGAAAGTGCTTTTGGTGAACATGAACATAACAATTATCTCAATAAGATAGCAAAACAATCTGCCTCATAATGATACAATTGAACGATCAAACTGATGGAATAGGGAATGTAAGGCATAACAGCGGACAGTATGGTCAGAACACAACATAACTGAAGCCCGATAATATCCAACAAAGCACCCAATACTCCTATTTTTCTACAGAGTGAGGATAGATTTTCTAGTAAATTGAGGTTGTTTGGTCACATTTAGACTTTTTTACCAACCGTTATTTTCGACGTGATAATGCAGTTCGTCACCTAAGGCAAACTAAAAATGCGCGTGATCAAAGACAAAAGATGAACTATCAACAACTGGTTTGCATATAGCTCGACTAACAAAGAATACGAGATTTTATCACTGTGGAAAAACATTGTGGAACAGTGTCACAGTGTGTTGTGTGCGCCCATCAGGTAAGTGAAACGCTAGAAAAACACTGTCATCAAAAACAGACAGTATTAGAACATTTTCAGCACAAACAACTCACAATTCATAGAATTAGAAAGAGATTGTGCGCATTGGTGAAAAACCTGAGCAACAATGGTTGGTTTGCAGTCGATAGAAAATGTCGTCGAAGAACCACTTTTGATGTAAATAAGTAGTTATCTCCCGGACAATTCTCAGCAGGAGAAATGGAAGCGTGTTGCCCATCGTAAGATAAGTTAATTCTGTGGGTATTCAACGTGCAGGCTGCCACCATGTGGTCAGCTCATGCTCACACAAATAATATTACTGTCGCACTAGCAGCATTCTTTCGCTTTCAATCATGCAATACAGAAACAGTAAAGCCCATAGTGGTACCAATGCATACAAAGATGAGAGGAGAAAGTATAGATTTGATCAGCTCAGTATTGTAAACAACTACAAACATAGGTCTACACTGGGCGTATTCTTCAGCAATAATCGATATAGACACGCATTTCACTCCTTGCGTGAGTATTTCAATTTGCAATCGCACCGCGATCGAATCGCCGGTTTCACATCGGCGAATCACAAAGTGCAGGAAAATCGAGATCGATAGCGCGTAAAACATGTGCGCGCACCATGCCCCATTCAATTATTCGTAAACTGGAAAGACTATCACATAAAGATTGGTTATACTGTATGTGATGCGGAATGTCGGGGGCGGTTCCTCCAAAAATATATACATCATACAGTGAAAAACTTAAATAAGCGTTCGAACGGCAACATTCTCTGTCCAGCACCTTCACAAACCAATCTAACAAACGAACAGTAATCATTGAGGTAAATGTTTTACATTTTAGTGCTGATGCCATTCAATAAATATCTCTATCGATCTAGAGGATTTCGCAGATCGACTGACTATGAACTAAGAAAAACGTCAGAGGATAATTTACGGTGAATGCTATCAAATTTTCTAATCATACTTTTGTCCTCGTAGTCGGTGCAGAAAAGTAATCCGTAATGGCCTGCGCCTGTTCACACTAAAAGGGTGCGGTCACAGCACACTTGAACTGAAACAGTTACCCTGTAGCACGTGACGCTCATGGTACTGGTGACCGAGCTGATAAGAGCTTTGACTCGTGAAACGAAGAATTTCCAGTTCGAACCTTAATAAGACCAAATCTACCAGATCAATTTAAAGCAGGCTAAAGCCGATCGTCAAATTCCGTTCGAAGGCGAGCATCATGAAATACTACACAATTTCTCTTTCCTATCCTGGTGGCTGTGGCCTATACGAGCTGGCGATCTAAGGTGAGACGTGTCCAATCACACCAATGGGATGTC
>LOND01005347.1:5262-29417 GCA_014220965.1 Paragonimus kellicotti
AACTCACTTTTGAAAGACAGAAGAAAAAAACGTTGTAGTGAATAACCTGTTAGACCTAACTCTGACGAGTATCTTGTTGAAGCCGGCTGACCGATAACATGGCTAAAGATTCATTATCTAAACGATAGGTTGACGGTATTATGACTATTTCTGAGAGTTATTATTTTGATTTTCTCATTTTCATCTGAACCGATCTACACCTCACACAGTGAATGCTAAAAACAATTTAGGCGCCTACATTACTGAGCTTGCTGGCATCAAGCTACAAAATCTATTTAATTAAACAGCTACATAGAGTGATCCATATCTTGCCCTTGTTCCGTACGAACATGGTTTGATCGATAACTTGTTTACAAACCTGAGCTTATTTGCTCTTTCCACACATTGGAGGTAGAAAGGAGATATTAAGAAGTGGTGAATTAGCAAACGGTTAAACTGAAAAGTTTACACAGGCTGATAGTAAGGTGAACAAGAACAATAAGTAAGGTCAGGGTTCAGAAGAACATATTATTCTTCACGTTACTCAAGGAAGTTCACTTAGCGAAGGATTTCATGCACAACTTGAGGTCCGCTCTGCTTGAAATTATGAGGTTGTACACTTGAACTAAGTTGATACCAACGGAGGATAAGTTTTTGTTGATCGCTGACGCAGTTCGTCTAGTTATTTTGTCCAAAAAATTGTGTATCAGTTTGCTTGCAGTTGCTCTTTTGTTTTCACAACACAACAAATCAACGTTTTATTACAGTGATTGGCCAAACATATCCCGGAATGATGATGCGCCAGGCAGAACTCGGTGAATTAACTACCCGAAATTCAAGCCCATCGATTATTGAACGCCTAATGATAACGAGTCACTAAGATGACCCAATAAAATCATTCAAGTTACGTGTAAAATGGATAAACCCCGAGTTACTTCGGTTTTATTCACTACAACGTTTTTTTTCTGTCTTTCAAAAGTGAGTTGGACGTATTTCTGACTAAATCATATAACGTCTTCGAATAATCCATATGGCATATCCATATCACAGTCCTGATTGAAGATAAAATCACCCAAAACATCAGCTTCCCTGTATAAATATAATCAAATGTTATGAAATACTTTACTTATGCACATCACGAAAATGTGTTCTAATGTTTCTGATAGTTCAGGAAAGTTTTCTAAGAAGTTGGATACTTAACCATTTGTAAATGAAACTTACAAGCGTTACTAGCCAGCGGACAACTTCTTGGCACACAGACTATTTATATAGAAAACCCGGTCTGGATATGAATCATTCTTCTGAATTTTTAAGCCCCTCTCATTCGGGATATTTCCATGCCGGCTGACTCCAGCTGTTTATATTGAGTTTCAGATAAATTTCAACACAACAACAGTAGGACAGGGTATCTTGTAACTTGATTTTTCAGCAACGAGTAATTTTTAATCATTCAGTCCATTTTAAACTTTTTTTCTGGTCCTACAATCTGTTCGTTCTCCTAATGTGACCCTCCTTGTTCAGCAAATCGGCGCCGATAAAAGTTGTTTAGGAATATGCACCAATTTTTCAAGTAAGCAAAACGTTTCATCAGAAAACTGTGAGTAACAGCTTCTTGAGCCGTTCACATATATATTCACGTAACACCTAGAATATCATAATTTCTGGGTAGCATTTTGAACTTCAGTTCAAGTAAAGGAAGCCAGTGTATAAATCTGCGAGTTGAATGGAAGAAAGATTGTTCGTGTGTCTAACATCATCTCTGAGACACGTTCATATTCGCTGGCAGTCAGCGGAATAGAACGCTGCTGATTGCGTTTCGTTAAGGGCTATTATGCCCATTAGTGGTTACTTGGGTGCTTTTGGAACCATTTTGGTGAATGCTGAACAGTATTTACTAATTGTCAATGAAGATATGCATGACATGCATATGTTGTAGATGTGATGACCTGGTATGTTAAGAGTAAATTACGAAGTTCGAACATTTTATGATTTTTTTTGCTCAAGGCAAACAATCGTAAGTGAATGTGTGTACAAATGTACTGCTTTCGTAGTGTAGGTTTAAAACTTTTTGTTCTTTGTTTTCACACATAGAAATTTTAACCAAAAGAAGAAGCCATTTCGTCTTCGAATCATGTCATGACAGAACACTTTTCCCTGAATCTGTTCCCACCCACCGTTTGGGTGCGTCAATGAGTAGACCTTACGGGCAAGGAACAGCTGGTCCAGGCACGTACGACGTAAGCGAGTTCGAAGTTTGATTATAGAGTACGAAAACAACTTTATATGCACAGATTTCTAAGCCAGATTATCTTCGAATCAAGCCAACGAGTACTAAAGGCTATAGCTTGGGGGCTAGGACTGCGAAACGGTTACATTCGGGACACAAGGTCAGTTGAATGCAACTTACCAAGTTTCTGCTCAGGGCCTTATTGCACCCGGGCCAGGCACGTATGAGTGTTTTGTACGAAACAAGAAAGCATCCTGTCCGGATAAAAAGCCGTTCAATATGGGGTCGGAACGGATAGAATTAACACCGCGTGGACGGTTTGGCTCACCTGGGTAAGTTATACCATTTCTCGATGAGCTATCGATAAACTGGCAAAATACAATGTTTTTCCGGTGAATATACACGACGGGACAATTATGCCTGCATAATGATAACAACTTGTCTAGTCAAATACGGTGTGATATTGCGTTGTTTAATGTTTTAGTTGTAGTTCAGTTTTTAAAAACACATGTCTCCGTTCTTGGTGGTACGGATTCATTCTATTTGATTATCTAACTAAGTGCCGTATGCATGTCCTAAGTGAAATCGGACAAAATGTATCAGCATTATCGAGTACGACTATTGCGTGTATCAATCAACCAAGTTACAGTATCCCCATTATCGTTTCTGTTTCTTAATTATTTATTCGTGTCAATATACTTTTGTGTCCTTTTATCTGTGAAGTATTGTGATTTAATTAATCGCCAATTTTTGAGAAAAACACTGGACTACGATACATGATAAAATTAACTGACAGAAGTGCAGCAGTGCTGTTGTCTTGAACTTTGCTGATAAACACGTCTGGAATGGTAGTGGCAGATCCAAAGTTGCAAACTTTGGTCAATGACCTCAGGTTCGAAAGAACTGCTCAAACTTTCGTCCACTTTCTCGTTCGCATAGCACCAGAGAGTGACAAGCAAAAGCTTAGTTTGAAGGTTCCATTTATACCTTTTCAAACGTTTTCAAACTGTAGGAAAAATAAATTGTGAAATCGACGAACAAGCGGTCAACTTAGACTGAATAGAGAAGACTTGTTTCCTAATAACTCCGCTCTGTTAGTCTAACAGCAGTGGTATGAAGCTGAAAAGAGAAAACGAAAACACGTAAAGAAACTGTCAGTTAGCTACTTGCATTACCAGATAGTCCATTACACTCATATGTCGTTTTCGTTATAATGACTCATGGCGACTGCATTGCATTCACAATGGAAACACGTCGCGACATAACTGACTCACGACACTAGGTGCAACCTATGAATTCATATTTTTCAGGTATCCAAAACACATCATTGATGATCGATGAATAAAACAAAAAACACCATTCACAGTGTTAAATTTTCATTAAAATTCCCTCTCAGCTTTTATTAAACTCATCAGAAGAAGTCGTTTGAAACTTCATATTTATCAATGCTCCACAAAGCTTTGTGTCTGGGAATGCACGTGTGCACGTGATCATACATATATTGCGTCATATTAGGTAATTAAAGATGGATGTTTTCGGTATTTCTTTATAAATCATATTAAAATCTAAAATTTAATGCGGTATTTAATCAAATCAATTCGTCTGAATTTTAAAGGCCTTGTTTTCTAATATGGTAAGTTGAGATTCTATCACCTGTGAACTTCACTGCAAACAAGTTATCTGATGGTCCACAACCAAGGCTTTGAACTCAGCCACTTTGTGAAGTCATTTCTCAATCCTCTTCTGGACCGTGATGGACAATTTCTGTTTTCGCAGACAAATCAGACTTGGCTGCAGGAATCCATTCTGAGTGATAAGTAACTTAGAATAACGGTATAAGCTGAGAAAATTCGTCGCCTTTGCGAAAACTGCTCTGTTTGTTATCTAGTTGAATAATTCTTGACTTCTGCAGTTAATATGTTGTAATCATTTGCATGCCAGTTCAGTTGGATACACGTACGAAAATCATCACCAGCGTTGACCAGAAGGTAACAGAATGATTACTTGTGTTTTGGTATCAAGAAGACACCTGGAGCTTTACAGTAAACTGGAAGTAATTTAGTAAAATAATAAATACTGTAAGTTCGTGATAGTCAATGCAATGCGAGTGAATCAAACGCATGTAACATGTGAGTACCATAAGTAGGTTGACTGGTATTAGCACGAAAGTTTTCTAAAGGTTGCAATTTTCTAGTTTCATGAATTTTCCCTACTGCACCTACAAAGCTGCGATAAGGTGGCAACAATCAAGATATCAGGTCTAATTAATTGTCATTATGTGTAACATTTTCCACCCCAAAATATCATTTTATTTTCAAGGTCTTACTGATCTCTGCTGATAAGCCGTAATCCGTTGTAATATCGTCCGGAGTGTTACATATGCCTTAAATCAATTTCGGGGGAAGTTTCAAAAGGTCCACGTGATTTTTGTCTTCTTCAAATGATAACAAACCGAACTTGAGATATGTTGATCTGTAAGGCAATGAGCTTGATAATGTCATTTTGTTACTTTGGAACAAGAGTCGGCACAAGTTCCCTTCACTTCATTATCAAAAATTACTTTCGATTAAAGTTTGGAACTTAATTATCATATGCCATTGTTCAACTGATATTGATCTGTGAACAATGCTTTTTTTATTCTTTAAACCTAAATTCTAACGACTACTCCTCATACCCGAAAAAAGGACACGTAATGACTATCCATAACGTTCATTTTTAAGGGTGTAACAACATTACCTATGAACAAGTTCCTTTCTAAACAACTTAATTGAAGTAGCTGAGCTGTAACAACATATACAACGGTGGCCCGACAATATGTTACACAAGCCCTATTTTATACCGGACAGGACTATAGCTGTCCATCTATCCAGAGTGCTCTAGCTACGATTAATCTCTGAGCGTCAAACTTACTTATCAGTTGGCAGTAAGCAGTAAGCGAAACTGGAAAGATATTTGGAGACATAACCTGCCAACTTCCGGGCAAGACAAATACTCAGTTATAAATTAACATAAGCGAAAATCAACATTTGCTGTTCCATAGGTCAAGTTCCAACTTATTTGACTGTATGAGCCTTTAAGACCGATTGACTTCTGACCCGTACTTGGCTAAATTGTGTTTTTAACTTTGCTTTCACGAAGTATACTCTATCAAAATGTGGCTTACGCAATTTCCACTATCCGTCTCACCGATATCAGTTTCACTTGTCGTAATAAAACGGTTCTTGACAACGTGCCAATCTGAAATGACTCACTGGTAACACTGTTGTATCAACAGAACGGTACAAATTAAACGGATTGGATCAACATAGTTAGATAACGAGTCTATGGAGAAAAATAACACTAGACTAACAACAGTTTGAAGAACTCACCGTGATGTGTCTTCCGGCAGTCATGTTAGCAATTCCGACTGAACTTCGGTGTTCATAATATTGCAGGCTGACTAAAAAGATAAGTATGACACTGAAAAAATAAACGTTTTTAATATGATGAGTATTGCCATGTCTCAATTGTGTATAGTGAGCCTTTTCCGACTAAGTATTATTTGGAGTTTTATTTTTTAACTCACCACAAGCTTCGGGAGCACCGAACGGGATGATTTTAACTTTCAATTTACCATACTGTGCTAATGTGAACCGTTTTGTTTTGACCGCCCTGAAGGTAAAGCAAAAATCACCCCAGACCATTTTAAAATAATAGCGCGGTACGTCAAGGTTAAAAAGATACACACCTCATGTTAAATAAAGACTAACGGGTGATCTAACCGTACACAGAAAATGTTGATATAATTGGGGTTTAAGCCTGTAACCAACAGGATCAATGTCAACGTTTAAAAAAACACAAATTTACAGATGACATGTTTTACCAGATCACTGGTAAACCGAACCCAAAACAATAAACGCTGTGAAGACGAGGGTAAAAAGGTATATACGTGCGTATTTGACACAATCATCCGAACAGCGGAGAAGACAACCATCGGGACAAACCTGGGTTAGGTTGACCAGTATAATGGGTATCTCCCGTCCCCAAAATGTAGTAGCTGAATACAAAGACGACAGGCTTATATTGTACAACTTCGGTCCTCAAAAGTTCTTCAAAATATTGTGAGGCTGTTTTTCTGTCAACGACTTTCAGTAAAGTACGCTGGGCCGGGCCACCACTCGTTTCTCACAGGGTGGTTGGATTCGACGTGTTTTGAACAGGGCTTTGAAGAAAGCTGAATAGTATGTGCTTGCGATGAATCTAGTAAGGCCGCTGAATTACACGAAGTAGCTAATCCTATTTATAAGGAAGAAAAAACCAATTTGAAATACTGACTGTGCTCAGACTCAAGTATCACTGAGTTGCCTGAAAGTTGTGTAAAATGTTCGATAGTTGTTAAATAGTACACTGTTTCCTATAAAGTTAGCAAGTGTTGGACCCTTGCTCAGTCACTAAACTTTTGTTCATATGAAAAAGGCATAAACTTCCAAAACGTGATCAACTGTCCGAGTATTTTGAAGACAAACAGTGCATTGAGTGGAACTGCTTTTTCCTCCTCATACACATATCAGGAAATGATGGGTCGTTTTGCACAATAAAGTATATATTTACATTTAATATGATAATCTATTACGTTGTTAAGAAAGTTTGTTTGCCGTTTCAATTGCTTGCTAATATGGACATATGGACAGACAGTTATATGAACTCTCATGACGTAAGTCCTGTAGTGATAGTCTTCAGTTTGTTAGGAAAAAAGATGTTCCACATGCTCCCAAACCGTATATAACCAGAAGCTACTAAATGCACAATGGCTTCACTATTGGTTACAAATGTTTGATTACAAAAGGATCAACCTGTTGTGGTCTTTGAAACAACCACTAACCTATTGATCAAAGAGTAGTATATATATAAACCAAAGGATCCTAATTGTTTGAATACGTGACTAAGATTACCAACGCAAACTTATTCTGATTCCGTTTGTTTATCTAGGAGACAAACACTTTCAGTTGCAACTTTGAACAAATGAAGTCAAAAAACTGCTTTCGAGCAATTTGTATTTTATGCGGTTTTGTTGCTATTATAGGGGTGTATACAGCAAACGGTGGAAGCATACGGCCTTAGTAGAGGTTATTACGACCATACATCAGTTTATAACAAACAAACGTCAGATTTATAGACAGTTAGTGTATATGTGCAGATAACGGCACGGTAATATCTAAATACAGTGTTTGGAGATAGCGGAAGGCTGAAGGTCTTCGTTAGGTCAGTTGCACATTGCAAAACCTTTAAAAATTTCATCAAAGCAAAAAGAAGACAGGTTGCGATAGGTTAAAAGTTGTAACGTCATCAATCACAAACGTAAAACATAGAGACTATATTTATATCGGACAAATAGAGACAAACAGTGACCAAACACGTCTACAAGCACATCTGCTTTCACGTGATTAATTCAACGGCAACTCGATTGGTTTGTGTACATAACTCTGGCTGATGAATTCAGACAAGCATTATTGCAAACAAGTAACTCCGGGTTTTATCCATTTAACAGTAACTTGAATGATTTTATTGGGTCATCTTAGTGACTCGTTATCATTAGGCGTTCAATAATCGATGGGCTTGAATTTCGGGTAGTTAATTCACCGAGTTCTGCCTGGCGCATCATCATTCCGGGATATGTTTGGCCAATCACTGTAATAAACGTTGATCTGTGTTGTGTTTGAAAACAAAAGAGCAACTGCAAGCNTGTTTCGCAGTGATAGGAAAATCGGCAAGGGAGGTGGTGTAGCTGTTTATTTGGGATCGCACGTAAAGACCTCAAGTATTTGTTACAAGCTTCTACTGGATCTTCCGGAATCAGTCTGGAAATTAGTTAACGCCACCCAAAGCCTCACTTGTTTTATTGGTATGATTTTACAGGTCACCTTCTGCGAACAAGAATGTCGACGCGACCTTGCACAGCGCTCTGCGTAGAATACCACTTTTCGATAATGCTCCAACGTTGATAATGGCGTATTTTAATCACCCGGCGTTAGACTTTAGGAACCAATTATTCAATAGTGCAACATATTCTGCTAAGGATTTCGTCGAGGCAGTAATGGAAGCTGAACTATTTCAAACTGTCCTGCACCGTACGAGGTAGCAGATGGGCTAGACGTCAGCTTGTCTTGATCACATTCTTGCCAACGAAGTTGACATAATAATCAACCCAAATATTACAGTTCCATATAGTCGTAATGATCATGGGATGATTAGATTCAGCTATCGATACGGAAGAAGACGTATTTTTAAAAATACGAGTCTAAAGGCTTATCACAAGGTAAGTTTTGCGGGGATGAAGACAGAGCATGGCAAGTTTAAATGGCCTGACTCCTTCAATACACTTAGCTTAGATTGATACTGGCCTGTCATCATTGAGGAAATCTCCGATGCGATTTAACAACATGTTTTAGTAAGGTGTCCCCAGGCCTAGTAGAAAGCCTAGACGCCTACGCAGTAGAACCAAACGTTTGATTACACTGAAACGTTCAGCCTGGAACAGGTACCAATTAGAACAAACTGACTTGCGTTTGTTGAGCATGTCATGTGGAGCAATCGTACCATGGCTGCTATCAGAGAGGACAGATACTGCGATCAACGTGTTGTTGCCGGAAAGCTAGAAGTGAATCCTAGAACATTATGCAGCAAAGTCGCAGAACACACAAGGAGTAAGGTTGGCATTTCGCAACTGCAAACTTCTGGTGGATTTAGCAACACAAACGCAGATGAAGCCATCACTAGGTAAACGTTATGTAAGTGTGTATAACTCCGATCAAGAGCGACTTCTTAGTACGCAGCGGGCAAGTTGACTGACTCATCCCGAATTTCACTATCACATGTCAGAATCAGAATACAGAACCTACTAACTCACAGATCATCCTGTACACTCCCGACATTCCCTGTCTTTTTAAAAATCCGTGCAGGGGATTTAGCAACTAGCTCATCAAGTGCCTTTCCACCAATAACTAGGAAACAGTTCATGGTCATACTTGTTCTCAAAGGTGGATGCAGAGGGGACCTAGCAAACCAACGATCAGTAGCGCTCCTTTCCCTGGTCTCTGAAGTAATGGAAAGTTTGCTGGATAATCCTTTCCAGGCAAAGGTTATAGTGACCTCGGATTTATCACCAAGGCGCAGTATGGATTCCTTGAGGAACAGTCATATGTCACGAATCTGCTGACTGCTGCTGGCCTTTGGACAAACGGTGTCGACGCAGGGCTGGTGGTTGACGTGGTGTATTTTGACTTCTCAAAAGAGTTTGGAACGACTGATCACTTCATGTTGCCATGAGAACTACATAGTTATGACCTCAGCGTGTGCTTACTCACGTGAATTGAGGATTATCTAACCGAACTTCAGTTCACAGTCAAGGTGAACGAACAGTTGGGTGGCTCCTTACCAGCAGCGAAATTTTGCAGGACTCTGTCTTGGGGCGCCCTGTAGTTTATTCTTTCCCTTTTTGGACAGTTCAGCATCTTGAAGTCACCATTATTGCTCCACGCCTATGACAATATGTTGACCTGGTTCAGAGTCCCCCAAAGGACGTGATAAACTTACAAAACGATTTGCACTGCGTAAACCAGTGGTCCAAAGAAAATAAATTGCTATTTCGTTTCAATAAATGTGAAGTTGCGAACGTTCGTTATCAAAATTGTACTTACTGCTACTTTGGCAATACCAACCTGTGTGTATCAGTTGGCAAACGAGACCTAAGGATCACGTGACAGACAGTTTAAGTCTGTCTACCATTTGTACACCCATGACTAAAAAGGCAAAAACAACCTTGATCCTCTTGAAAAGAAGTTGTGCAACATTTCAACCGGAAGTGTTTCCCACTATTTTCCCTTCCATAACACTTCCACACCTGAAAACGAACATACAGGCTTGTCGACCCTCTCTCAGAAAGGATTTGGCCCTTATCCAAAATGTGTATAGACTAGACAGTAAAAGAATTATTGAGCTAAAAATAGTCGCTACCAAGATATACGGGAGGAACTAGGTTGATTCTCGATGAATTACAGACCTCGTTATGAGGAAGCAGTTCTTATTTACAAAAAATTGTACAACCCGGGTATTTCACCATCGCCTGTCCTTTGCATTAAAATGAGGTCACTAGTCGAAAATGAATAACGAAATAGGCAAGTTACTTTGCAGACAGAAATGCTTCACAGTTAAGATCTGTTCACAATGAAACACATTGCTCAGCTCTGTGTTCACGGCCAAATTGGTTGAGAGTTTTGAGAAATCACTCAGTCAGAGACAAACGGCACTACAAGTTTCGTACCCATCATTCCCACAACTCATTAAATTCGCATAGCTGAAGGAATGTTGATTCAGTGTTCGTTGTTGAAATGTTTGTAACCAGTAGCTTCATCGAATTTCCGTTTTATTCGCTTCAACTTACCTTTTCTTTACACCTACAAATCGTTCAGCACAGAGGCAAGAGCGCAGGAACGAAGGTCTTTATTACTCCTGTAACTACCTATGAATCTGTCAATTCATGAAAGCATGTTTCTTGCATATTTGTGCTCCTCTTTGAATCAACACAATAAATAAACCGGTTGAAATCAAATAGAAAGACGTTGTAACAATCACTTTATCAAAAATAAGAGAAGTCGAACGAGCCGAGTCGAACTGAATAAAATCGGCCAAACAGCGATGAACAACCAGGGAAAGTGGAAGAAAACATGATAGGATAACCGGTCAATATAGCGCTGTAGTTTGGACGGGGGTTCTGGTCTACAAACGAGTGACGTTTGGCAGCATATACGTGTGAAATGAATAATAGGTATCTCGGTTTATTGAGTAACTTTTGGATGCTGTGAGACAGTTCAAGGTGCGCACAAAATAAGAGAAGGTGGAAGTTATAAATAGTAGCTTGAAATCCCAACAATGCACACAAACGTGAGATGCTTGCCAAGCCAAATTTGTTAGGTTAAAAATGCGGGCACCTATTTACCTACATTTTCGCTGCAAGAAAACGTTAGAAAATAACAGTGGTCGGTAAGTAAGCTTTTGTGCAGTTCTTTTGTTTCATGGCGGAAGTACTTCAGCAGAAGTGCGCACCTAATCAATGCACTACTGTCTGTGCATACTCAACACAAAACTCGATAACATATGTGAAATTGAGCTACAGTTTCAGGTTAATTTATTTTGTTTACTGTCGATTTTGAACTAAAACTGATTTTTTTAATTTTCAGAGTGGGGACCTATGACCTTCGTTCACCAAGGTGCCGCCGCATACCCTGGCAACGTGACACGATGCTCAAACCCATCGATTTGCCCCAAGTGGATCAATTGAGCACAATTCCTATCAATACGAACAAGGTAGCTTCATCAGCGCTTTCATCTCTAACCCTTTTCTCCTGCAGTTACCCACAACCACGGAGTGCAAGCGATATCAACGAAAACTGGCATATTTAAAGCTTTATTTTTAAGTTGGATATCAACAAGATTACTTACCATGCAGCTGAGAAGGAATGCTATGAATTGGAGCAAAATAAAAGCTGTTAAATGAAGCAAATATTTGAGTAATCCATTCCGTTTTGGTAATCGGTAGGGAGGTGGGTTGGAAGGCTATAACCCGGTTGTTAATATTTGTCGTCATTGAACTCAGACTCATTTTAGCCCTTAGATCCGTGCAAGTGTCAAGGGCACTTGTAGAAACGTTGCAGAAACTCATTCTGCTTCGGGCCTGCACACACTGATTTATTCATTTATTCATTCAAAATTACAAACCTAACCATGGGGAGACTTTGGGTCGAGCCGCCTCTGACTGCAACAGTGGCATGGGATAACTTGAGTGGAAGGCTTGCTAAAAGGAATAGGACAAGGTTATCCAAAAGAACTAGAAGTGGTATTGACAGAAAACACGGCTGTTTGTCGCCTATCTGAATGTATCATAATCTGCAGTTTCGGATTGCACAGGTCCGTAGACCATTCACGACCTGGAGAATTTTCCCTTCAATACACTTAAACAGCAGCGACTGTTCACTATCATTGATGCGTAATCATTCGGGTGAATAATGTCACATGAAACTGTCCAGCCCCCGCCTCAAATGCGGCTGTTTTATAGCTGGTTGCACCAAAAGTTCAGCAGTACTTGGGTGTTACGCTTGGGATTGTATGGTAAAAACTACACTGAGTAAACCTTTGCCGCAATACACAATGGAAAAAAATTGTATTCCAGGTACAGTACACAATTTGAACTTGCCCAGAAAACGCAAGCCATAATCTTCCGCTTTCACATGTCTTCACATCGTAATCTGTGTCTGTTCAAAACTGGTTCGGAAAAGTTCATTTTTGTGATGTTGCACTTTCGTAAGAAGTTTTTGACTTGGATGTGGCCTCCTCCAGAACGCCATTTTAGAGGGTATTGCGTTCACACAGAGATTATGCTACTGATGTAAATCTGTGTGATAAGAAAATGTTATCCCGTTTACAGTGTCACTGATTTGTCGTCATCTGCAATCGCATCTCAATGTTCTGTACATCTCACATAGAACTCTCACAAATTTGCACCCCCATGTCGTACCGATTTTATTTGCAATATATAAATCTGGCTTTCACTCGCTTCTAAGCTATTCTCAACAGAATACTGGCAAGTCAAACTGTTAGATTATCGTTTTGTTATTGGTTAAATTTACACAATCAGGCAATATACTTGTCAATATCAATTAAATGAAATGTTCTTGTTCGGAGACGTGTTTGATAGTTCGACAAGCCACTCATAACGTCCATGAGTAGCAATTTGTCTGGGGGTGGACAATGAGGTTTGCTTCTTTGATTGACAAAAGATGAAGATGGAACTATCACTAATCTTGCGCACAGAGCACTACGAATGAATATATGGGACGGAGGTAAACACTCGACCGACTACTGACCAGTTAGATAATTGGCGAGACAACCACTGCATACAAACATGTTTTTTTTTAGCTTAGTGATGAAATTGTGTATAACGTTTGTCAGTTTCAGTATAAACACTAAACTTTGGTGTCACAAAACATTTGGACGTACGAGCCGCATTTCTTCAGTTGGAAAAACCGTACCATGTTTAATTTCCGTTTTCCAATTGACANAAGTCATATAGTCAAGCAAAAATACTTTTAAAAATCAGCTAGTGACATTTAGGGTGAGTCATTTAGTAAAAGTGATTTAGTCACGCGTATTAAAAACCCAATAAACCAATACACCTGTAGATTCCTAGTGACTAATGAAGAGAAGTTAAAATGAAACGCTACTGGCTATTTGTGATGCATTCAAACATACTTGCTACCAACGGGTAGAAACAGTATTCAATATGTGGATATAAAAAAACAATATGATAACCGTTTAATAAACCAAGCAATGCGCAAGGTTACAGTGTTCAGGATTGACATCAGTTACAGACACAAACTTCTGTTTTCTGACCATAATGAGGGAGAAGTGATGATGCGGTCAAGTTTTCAAGGCTAGAGCGACACTTGTTAAAACAGGACATTTTAGGAGACAGAGTTATCGCCGTAAGGCTTAGGAATCGTGCTTTTTAAGCGGTTATGAGGCTCTGATGATTTACGTCCGCGAAACGCGTGCCTACAAAGGAGAGTGTGAACTTCTTTTGAATATTTAGGCATCACTGTCTGAATTCGATCGTTGGCCTCTGGCAGCAATAACAGTTAACTATGAGGTTTCAAGTTGAACATCACCCACAATTGATCGCAGCTGTCGCATTCCCATAGACTTTCCAGTCGGCCCCTTTCGAAAAGAAGCACTAGACTCGAGTTTCGCTCTCATTAGAGCTCGTCAGTAGTGCATATCCTTGCCACTGTTATATCCTCAGGATCAATGACGATCCGAGACTATATGCCGTGATGGTCAGTGTAGTTCATATATTTTATAGAGTGTAGTACAATCCATACAAAATCGCAGGTCAGCCAAATGAGAATAGTACTGACAATCCGGGGTTATGCTGCTTATAATGGACAGGCAGTTAGAAAAATAAAAAAGAAGTAGCAAATCTCTGAAGCTAGAAGAATCCATTTAGGGTCATCACCATCCGTCTTTTGAAAGTAAACCAGTTCGATCTTAAACCCTCCACTAGAAATTGGGCGTAAACTCCTGACAGATACTGGATGTTTCAGACTTGAACCGTCATATGATATTCACAATGGTGAATCACTCCCTGTTTTCTCTTACCTCTAGAAGTATAGGTGATGTACCTTTGGTGGACCAATCACTCAGTCATTCAAGTCTTCAAGGTATGTGGTCCGTGGCAGAGGATTCTCAGAAAGCATGTGATTCTAACCTGTCTTCTGTAAAAGATTAAAGCTTAATCAACTTGTGAACTGACTCCGCCTATGACCCACAAGACTTTAAAAAAGAACCCAACTGAAAATCTAAGATATATGTACTCAACTTGTATAGTTGCGGTGACATCAGAAGAGGGCCAAAGTGTGCTGCAAAGCCTGTTACTCAGTAAGCGCCACACCCGTCAACTCACCGTAGATGCACCTTGCCTCACTCAACCTGCGGACACAACCCCTAGTAAGAAAAGTGCCGTAAGTTCAAGCCGTGCTCTGGTTAAAACTCATTCGAACTATATATCCACATGCATACCAGAAGCATTGAGCAAATGTGGATTGCAATCGGTATATAAATCCATGTTGTTTGAAAGATGAAAACAAAATACGTTTAGATGAGACGTGATTGAGAAAACTACGACATTCAGTTAGTTTCGCACTGACTGCCTAACCGAGTTAGTCAGTCTACCGGCTGTGCTACAAGGCCCGCGCCAGGGACCCGAAAATAACACACTCGGACTGAGTTAGCCCGATTATTCCCACGGTGTAATAGGTTATCCATTGAATGATCCAGAGGATTCAGTGCTCAAATAGCCTTTCTCAAAAATTCATTCTGGAATCCATCATCGCCATTGTTGGGCATTTAAATAGTAATCTTTCTGAAAAGAATAACAGACTTAATAAGTTAAATGAAACCCAACTATGAAACTTCTGAGCTTCCGGAGTTGCTTTGCCTTGCAGTTGGTAGGACACTTACCGAGGTTGGGTATGCTGGTTTTTTCGTTGGCTTATATCAGGTTGAGTGCCAGCTTTTTCGTGATAGGGCCTCATCTGAGTTATGAAATTTATCACATTGCTTGTAAGGAAATAAGGTAATCGCAATGTATTTTATTAAACTTGAAAATATCTTTTTACCATATTTTTTACTTCATGCACTTTGTGCAACCTGTCGCAGACAATGTAGGAAATAGTTCGTACTAAACAAAAGGAGGCCGTATTTTGACAGATTATATCTTCGTAGATTACAGTGTGAATAAAACTGTTACAGATTATTTACAGTTGAATAAAGCTGCTTCTGCTATCTGTTTGGCTGCTTCTTGAAACTCGAAGTATGAACCTTCTAAATGTGTAATTACCACAAGTGTATTAGGAAGAACAAAGCTTTGCGGGTAGATTGCGATTTCCAATATTCCAACCATTACAGGTGGTCTACTGCCAGGTGTGCCGTAACCGATACCAAGTTAACAAAGGAACAGAGGTAATGTAGGGTTTGCCTTGATTGGGTCAACATTATGTGCATCGGAAAGGACTGGCTATTCTTAAATAGTCTTTGAATTCAGTTCACCCCCTCTCCCCTCGGTAAGCGGGCGACGTGCTTCGTTGTCGGTCTAGTCTTACGACGGAGCATACTGAGATCAATGACCATCTCTCTACCATTTGAGTAGATATTCGGCGTGGTTCATTAATTTCCTTTTTACTTGACCGCGGAAACTGTTGAGAGACAATCACTGAATACAAGCGGCGAGCCATGAAATAGAATCGAATGCTTGTCGACTGACATGCTCAGTAAAGTGAACTGTGCTCTGATGGTATTAACACGTGTATACCCTGAAGTGGACTACACGATATCAATTCACACAGAGTTAGCCTACTTATGAGGATAACCTATACTATGTTAGGACTCATACCAATTTCATCGGGCTTTTCGATAATGAATCATTAATCTTAGTTTACTGATGAGTAGTCGGGGATTCTAACAATTGTACATTAAAATAGCTCGTGATTTTAAGTAATGCACCACTTTTTCTGATCGGAATCAGTGAGCTAATTGAAAAATATTCAAAGTTGTGGCAGGCAGTTAGGAAACACATTTTGTACGATGTATTCCCAAATGAAGTGTGAATCTTCAACAGATGCTTACATGGCTTGGAATTATAAAGGCGTATAGTCAGAACGGGGGGCATATAAGTTTGCAGCAAGTCTGGATGAACAAACAAGAAGCTATCACCACTTTTTCCTTGTTAAACTATGTTAAGCTACCAAGTTAAGTAAGGAGTTAATACTAGTTGATTACAAGGAAACAGAGTCAGCATAATACTGAGAATGAGTATGTCTTAGTGTATTGCAAGATAGTGCGAGACAGAACCTTGACGGCGTTAACGAGGTTCACCCTGTGATCTATCTGAAATAAATTCGCAGTAATCGGAGATGTTTAACTTTATTCACATGGCAGCTGTTGCAAACCGGCGAGTTATTGTATGTTCACGGATACATAAACCCTCCGCGCACGAACCTGCACGTTGTTCTTACCGTCTACAGTATGCTTTATCGTGCGCAACAGACGACCTTGGCAACTGCAAACGGAAGTGCAGTATTCCAACCTGGAACTTCAGAGTGGTCACTTTTGTTGCAATACCCACACTATCGTCATTATAGGAAATGGTTGTAAATTCCAGGCATGCCACCGAATGCGGGAACACGCACACCGTGGACATGAATTTAACGCCAACCGACGCATTAGATATTGATCAGGAGGAAACTCCCATGCCCGACAGGAGCTAGTTTATCCAGCTTCAACCAAGCGAGAACAGTGCAGAGCGTCCTCCATATTTCACAACACACGATCGTTGCCTGAAGCAGCTAACGCAGATCCAACCTCCAACGCTGCAGTGTCCTAACTTTAATAAGGCTGGGTGCGATTAAAAGCTCAGCTGGCAGTGGCGGGTATATTATGAACTCAACCATCCGCAGAGCTGTGGCAATAGTATCCAAGGACAAACGGCTAACATATAACAGAAGTTATCTGGAAGAAGCGTCAGCGAACCGTCAGTGTTGCTTCTACGAATCTACCCGATTCTGATAAGTCTTGTCAACTGGCCGGATAGAAAGCTGAGAGACAGAACTCGACAGCGATTAATATGCGCGTATTGTTCAGTCAGAAAGAATCATGCCGCTCTCGAAATACAGAGGCAATAAAAGCAGACAAAGAAGTTAATCGACTGTATGTTTATATGGAAACCGGAAGCATTTTGAAAGTCACAGATGAAGTAGGTTACAGAGGCAACACGTCTAACGCCGATAAATCTGGCTGATCAGCGTTCCGAAAATATCTTAAGGATGCACGACAGGTAGTAACGTTCATAATTGTATATACACTGCCCTCACGCTCATGGATAGATTAATCTTGAAATCACACGGCGCGTGAAGTAAGGAATTGCCCAACCATATGAACATCAGTACTATCTAGACTTAAGACCTAGAAAGTGGATTCATACAGGACCAATCACTTTATTCCCTTCGCATCCCAAATGACGTGGCACAGGGAGTATACAATACGATGTTTTCCGTTCACTCCCTGTCTGTCATCTTAGCGACAAAGAGAAATTCCACTGCAGGCTCATAAAAAACTAATCCTTTTTTGAAAGTTCTGTTAAGTTGCAAGAGTACGCCAACATAGTGAACGTTTTGAACACAGTTTGAAGATAGTACTGCGTTACTTCGTAATACGCCGTCTTGTAGCTCTGATAAGAATCATTTTCAAGTCTCTGATAGCTATGGAAACCCGAAATTTATATCGCAATGATATCTCAGTCTACCCTGTGCGTTGCGGTTTCATTTTCTTGTCGTTCAAATCAAATCTACGAACAGACGTCATCATACGGAGCAAAGTTTAGTAGGTGTACACTTATTTCGGTGCGTTGGAATGTAGTTTATGTGTACCTCTTCTGATTTAAATTTATGCATCCTATATAGCAACTCAGTAAAAACTACGCACAAAACAATCACGCTTCCTGTCTTGACGTTGTTTCGTAGTGACAGACTCACGTCCCACACGATGTCCTTAAACCTGTTTCAAATCATTTGATTCAAAATCTCAACTTAAACTGTCGATTTCTATTCTCTCAAACGGCGTGTCTAATCTCTCTCTGTCCCTGTCCCGTATGATGTATCACTGGCGCTTATTTTCACCGTTGCGAACTGATTGAGAGTTAAATAAAATGTTAACACATCGCAATGTATGTCTTCTTCCTGCTAGGATGAAGCGGTTAAAGAGAACTCAGCGTTTCAAGTTTTTCATACGATAATATCAAGTTTGAAAAATCTGCAGAATATTCAGCGATAACGCCGAATAAACTTTGAAATTTGTTCGAGAATAATATGTCATCATATGACTGTGAGGAAATATTGCACAACGTGGGTTTAGTCCCACTAGGTCTGACACGACGAAGCAGGCGGTGTGTATATTGACTTTCTTTTGGATCAGGTACTCAAGTTTACACTTTGCTCCGTCATCATTTTGAGTCCAGTAATAAGGCACACCGTTCACATAGGCCCAGTAGGTGGGTGGCACACTAGTTAAACTCAATCAACCAATATGGCTGGGTTTGTCATTGTGAATACTAGCCGCGTAGTCACACCCACTGAGATGTCAGCCAGTGGCATATCACTTATTGGAACTGTGGTTCACGTTGTACATTTGGTTATGACGAGCGGCAAGTGTCAAAATCGTTAGTTAGTTTGCTACAGTGAGTAAGCTTATTAAACCAAAGCTCAATTATTGCTAGGAGATTTTTGGGGGTTAAACATTTGTACGGCATAACCACCTTCTCGTGCTGATAACGTTCATTATAGCTGCGTCTTGCCGTATACAGATGAATAATTGATTACTGGTCACTAGGTAAGTTTCATTTAGATAAGGTACGCGCAAATTTCGGAAAGGGCTTGAAAATTCTCTTCACCTATAACCAATAACTTAAAAAAACTACTACAATGTACGTAATTACTTCGTGAAATTTGCTGATGGATTTTATGCATGTTGTTGCAGTGAACGTTTGTTGTTTGGTCTTAATCCTATCGAAAGTTTAAAACAGCACTAAAACTCGAACATGTTCACTAGCTTTGAAACAATGTAAACCCAGTTTTGGAAATTCTGGTCAGACACATTTTTTTCACTCTATCTGTTGAACACACAAATGAACAAATAATACACTTACACCACACGATAAATATCGAGAAGCAAAGATGAGTGAAGTCATTCTTGCTTCTCAAAAAACATTCCTTAGTCGTTATAGCTTCCTCTAGAATAGCTTCAAAATATTTTTCTTGAAAGCTCTCGCCCACTCGAATATTATTGCTCAGTATCGGTTAAAAATTGATCAGAAAAAACTTAAGTATACTATTGACGCATCTCGTCCTATCCAGAGCGCTGACTTTAAGGCTTATGCACACTCATACTGATAGTAAGCGTAATGCCGATTCGAGATTCAGACACATAAAATGAGGAGGATGTATAACACGATGAACGTTTTCCATTACCTTACAACCACCTGAAGCGCAAACTCCAACGATAGGATGTTAGGCATACAAGCTATTCGATTCCAACCCAGAAGCAACACCATGAGCAAAACGTAAAACTTAGTAACTTATCCCACACTGAGGCCACGACTACTTGAATTATGGATGTGAAATATTATGACCCTGAATAATATGAAAAACTATTAGTCAGAGAAGCATTTATATAAGCTGTAACAGTCAGAGGTCAACCATGAGAACAACTTTTGGTAGAACGTATCAGAAGCTGTCGTAGTGTGTAAATGAGTCTGGGTGGTTTCACCAAACGGTTCATTCTTTGACTAGAAAATGTATTGACGGGTGGTTCAATGCTGATGAATTGGTGAGTCACCCTTGAGAATATTGTTAAATTATCACACTGTTCCTGGGTAGACATGAGGTGTTTTGGAACACAGCTGCTGTATCGACTCTACGAGTGTACACAGCGCATGCTTAGGAAAGCTCTGGCTTAAACAGTTGATATCGTTAACGACAAAAGAGTCAAATTCATACTCTATTGTCTATTAGGAGATATTAAGAAAGATGTTGGCTTTTGTCAGGTGGCCAGCTCACAATACTATCCCATGAACCTTCCTTTCTTCGTCGCTCATCAATCTGATTACATAGTAAAAACATATCTTATCGTACTGTTAGCAGTATGAGCGAGAACGAATGAGCCAGGCGTTCAAATTCAGCGCTTTCGTGGTCCGCACTGGACTGCTCAAGATAATGGTAGACCTCAGGTACGATTTGAGTTTCGAGAGCTCACACAGATCGGCATTAAAAGATTAGTCACAACACAGTCACATACCAATAAAGTTCACAATTGGAAATCTGTATCCGTTTGCTTGAAGATGACCTTATTCGTAAATGAACTGCAAAACCAATCCGGAATGAACGTGTACCAGGATTGAGTAAATAATGAAGTTATTATTCCTTTTGTCGGCTACTTTGTGCGAGGCTAATTTATCAACTGAAGAAAGCTCCCGAATGTACGACTTATCTAACCCTGCACGCGGGATCGCATGGAGAAGTATACATAAATCAGAAGTTGCAGACTTAGGAAAACCGGAATGTGTCCGAATGAGAGTCGCAGCTCTGCTGCACTAGGGGCTTCTTCGACTGAGTTGCTTGCTTTGCTGGTCATAAGTTTAACCAACGTTCTGATCTGGTAGTCTAACTTCATGTGAACCCAGATCTTTTCCACCGATGGAGTTTTAGCTTTCAGTACAGTAAGCTTTATTGATAAGTATGTAGACATTCTCTAGAAAATTCCTTAGCAAAAGTGTTAATTCTGCCTCGGCTGTATCATCGGTACCTATATTTATAGATCTGAGGGGCAAACCACAGCCGAGATTTCTTACCTGCGTGAGTAGAACATAACTGGAAAATTAAGTGTACTGACGAACCCAGGTCCTCTGCATGTGAACCATCCCTTTGACAGCGTCCTTTGTGCGACGGTTTAATGCGACAGACAAGAAGGGCAATGCTCATCCTTGTCTGTCTATTGTGTAAAGTTGAGATTGAGAGCTAGGTCGTTTACCGGTAACATGCAAGCTTTATGGAATTCCATCTTCGTCCATTATGCAGACGGCATACTTCAAATACCTCTTGTAGAAAAGTTATTCTCTATGATCTTTATAAATCATTGATAGTCTGATTGCTATAAAAACGTCTGCCCAAAAAGGACTCAAAAAGTATAGTTATTTTACTGCTATACTTTCCCGTTATTCTAAAATGTTTTATATGTAAGTTGATACCGATGGGCAAACCGAATATCCAAACAAAGGTGATCAACATTTGGTTCACAGCTGGCACGCACACGGATCTTACATTCTGTTGTCACATTCCTCAAACAGATTCAAAGTACGAGCTGGTACGTCTGTTCTTGTGAGCTCTACTAAATCTGTTGAACCAGTGATTGAGAGGAACGGTTGAAAATATCGTGAATAGCGCGATGGCTATCCTTATTTGCGAATCTCTGGCAGAACGCACTGCGTCCGTAGTAATTCAACTTCGATCAAATGCTGTCGGACATGCTAAACCATTTTGCTGAAGATTTTTGAGCTGTTCTTCTTTATCTCAACGACCTCAATGTTTTACCGGGAGATTTTGCTAAACTTACATGAATTGCTCAAAGTAGCAGTCATTTTTCGTGCGCGAATCAGTCTTACCGTTTGAACAGTTCCAGCGAAGTTTTTAGGTTTCCATAACAAGATCACATACGTATTTGCGATCCTGTAACTCATGAATGCACCGCTTAATGGAATTACATGTTAGGTATGGCATAAAGTTCAGTTATTGATAGCGTACTGATTAAGACGTGTTTAATATGGATTTTTGAGGGCGGAACATACAGTAGTATATATTTCCAAAATGAACAACTGCGTCAATTTTTTGTTATTCTGCTTTTAGGATAGCCGACTCTAGGACCAGCCTATACAACCATTGGTACACATTTTAATCGGCGCATTGTGATAAAATTATAGACATCTCTTTTTGGATTAGGTGAGTTGGAAATGTTGAATAGCAACAGCTTACCGAATGTGAGATCAATTGCCAAGTATTCCCTAAAACATCTCACCGTCTTTGCACATTTACGCCAAGCCGATGAAATGCTGTTTTGTAATTACATACTAAGTATATTATGTTTTGCGAAGAGTTGTCCAATGCAAACGTTACTATTCATTTTCTTGAAAAGTGCATTGAACAAAGTGAATACTCGAATCCCTAGTGCAATTTTCTCCAATGAAATCATACCGCAGTTTACTGCACCATAACGGTTGCCATGGAGATATTTAGAACTCGCCTGTGATATTTTAGCAAACAAATTGAACGTGTTAACTGTGTAGGAAGAATCACAATGCAACTGAACGACTAGAAGAGCGCAGGTGAGTGAAAGCCCGAGCCACAGTACTTTTGGGTCAGGTTGATGGCTGCTATGATGATGATGATGATGATGATGATGATGATGACTGAGATTCGCTTCACAGGAATAACCTAAGGGGTTGACAATATACGATACTCCCCTCTGTAATCCATTTTTGGACAAACCAAACTGAAGTCGTCGTTCGGAGGTGGACTTTATGGTGGGTAACCAAACATTTTTTACAGTTACAAAGAACAATCCACTGTTGCTTATTGACATTTTATCCACACGATTCCAAACGTATCAACTTATCAATGGGTACTGTCAACCCTAGAAGATCATCATCATAATGAAACGCACAACTGACGGACCGGAGACTGTTAGTTGCCAAGTTAGTATTCGAGGTTATATTACACAGACTGATAATTTCTTGTGCTCAACTAACATAACAGAACGTGAAACTTTCATGTGGAAATGCCTATTGTGTAATGACTGAGGCCTTCTAGGAGCAGTCAGAGCGGAGCATTGCTGCCGTGTATTCATCCTGCAAAAAGACGTATTAGTCAACCTTATGCTACCGTAGTAGCCTGAGGAAGTCAAAATTACCTTTTCCGGTTTTCTTTCACTTTTGTTACTCATTCAATCCAAAAATAACACACACCCTTTTTTCGAACGTTGTGGATAACCCTCAAGTATGACCTTTGATTGTCATTTCAGGTATTGACTGGTTTCGAGCGGTCTTTAATCTACGTGCACCCGAACAGACTACACGAAGCCGTAATAACTTCCAATAATTTAACCGTACACAAATAAGGTAGGTGTTTTCGCAAGAGGCCTCATATTAATCTATCAGTCTTTTCGAACACAAAGAGGAAGACAGTAGGCTGATATTGCACGATTTATGTCCGGACAAATTTCGCTGCATCTTTACGAGTGCATACTACAGACCATTTATATATCAGTATGAGAAAACGAACAAGATACCAGAGAAAGTCAACTGTCAGAGTGCACAATCACGGACAAATTTCGCTGCATCTTTACAAGTGCATATTACAGACCATTTATATATCAGTAAGAGAAAGCGAACAAGATACCAGAGAAAGTTCAAACTCATGCTGTGTGCACAGAAACAACTGTTTACAAGGTTGTTACTACCTTGGTGGTGACAGTGATTGTAAACTCGTACAGTTGACTTTCTGTGGTATCTTTTCTCTTTCTCATACTGATATATAAATAGTCCGTAGTATGCACTCGTAAAGATACAGTGAAATTTGTTCGGACACAAATCGGGCAGTTTCGGCCTACAGTTTTCCACTTTGTGTTCGAAAAGACTGATAGATTAATATGAGGCCTCTTGCGAAAACACCTACCTTATTTGTGTACGGTTAAATTATTGGAAGTTATTACGGCTTCGTGTAGTCTGTTCGGGTGCACGTAGATTAAAGACCGCTCGAAA